>CAWYPU010000001.1:0-2500 GCA_963966045.1 Xestobium rufovillosum
GAGAGAGTTAGAGTTACTCCAGCCGTTTATCCGCGCTCTCATTTAGCACCCTTAAGAGAGTTAGAGTTACTCCCGCCGTTTACCCGCGCCCCCATTTAAAACCCTTGAGAGAGTTAGAGTTACTCCCGCCGTTTACCCGCGCTCTCATTTAGCACCCTTAAGAGAGTTAGAGTTACTCCCGCCGTTTACCCGCGCTCTCATTTAGCACCCTTAAGAGGGTTAGAGTTACTCCCGCCGTTTACCCGCGCTCCCATGTAACACCCTTGAGAGAGTTAGGGCTACTCCCGCCGTTTACCCGTGGTCCCATTTAAAACCCTTGAGAGAGTTAGAGTTACTCACGCCGTTTGCACGCGCTCTCATTTAGCACCCTTAAGAGGGTTAGAGTTACTCCCGCCGTTTACCCGCGCTCCCATGTAACACCCTTGAGAGAGTTAGAGTTACTCCCGCCGTTTACCCGCGCTCTCATTTAGCACCCTTCTCTGCACGCCGCCAGGCGTGTACTTACACCGAATTTCGGGACGGTGGCAAACCTCCGACCAGACAGGGTATCACTCCCCCGCCGGGCCGGTCGAAGAAGATGTCGTGCTCAGCACCCGGGCGCCTGGGACCTACGCCCGGGCACCACTTCGCCTCGAACATCAAAAAGCAGCCTCACATGAACGGCGGTCCCCACGAAACCAGCCAAAGGAACTATCCCCGACGGGAATCTCCTCCGCCGCCATTCGTAGAGGCCAGCAAGATTCAAGAGGGCAGGCGCGAGGCGCTCGGAAAAACCCCGGCAACGGCACCCCCAGAGATGGCGAACTATGCGAACCGGCGGTCGACGCAGGTGCTATAACGCGCCACGACCAGTCCGCCCCGGATGCTCGGGTCTTTGTCCCCGTCCGAGTTGGCACCTAACTCCTAAAACCAGGTGCCACCGCCCGGTTGGAAGCTGCCCTTATCGGGCGAGGGAACTTAGCTAGGAATCACGAATTCCCAGGAGGCCGGTCTGGCCGAGAGACCCATTGCCCAGCGGGGACCACGTGGAGGTGCCCCTCGATGCCAGGCTGGTTGCAAGCACCGATCCTTAAGCATCCGCTTCCCGTCCGGTCGGCCTGCCCGCCACGTGCCGTCCGACCCGCTTGCGAGTCGACCGGCGAGCCAGCAATGACCATTAACCCCGCACCCTGCCACCGACCTTTCGGCCAGTCCCGGCACGCAGGATCGCGGGTTCGCCCCTGCCCGTTAGCCAGCCGCCCAGAGCCGGGGGTGGACCGGCCCCGGGCCTGTTTCCGACTCTCACCGCGAGGAGGTGGACAGGAGAAGTTTTGCCGCTCTCCCACCTTGCGGTATTGAGCGTGGCTAGTTCCCATTATTGTCCAATATCCTAAGTCCAATGTAGTTCCGATGTTATACTCTAACGAAAGAGAGTTAGAGTTACTCCCGCCGTTTACCCGCGCTCTCATTTAGCACCCTTAAGAGAGTTAGGGTTACTCCCGCCGTTTACCCGCGCTCCCATTTAACACCCTTGAGAGAGTTAGAGTTACTCCCGCCGTTTACCCGCGCCCCCATTTAACACCCTTGAGAGAGTTAGAGTTACTCCCGCCGTTTACCCGCGCTCCCATTTAACACCCTTGAGAGAGTTAGAGTTACTCACGCCGTTTGCACGCGCTCTCATTTAGCACCCTTAAGAGGGTTAGAGTTACTCCCGCCGTTTACCCGCGCTCTCATTTAGCACCCTTAAGAGAGTTAGGGTTACTCCCGCCATTTACCCGCGCTCCCATTTAACACCCTTGAGAGAGTTAGAGTTACTCCCGCCGTTTACCCGCGCTCTCATTTAACACCCTTAAGAGAGTTAGAGTTACTCCCGCCGTTTGCACGCTCCCCAATTTGTCCCTATTAAGAGAGTTAGGGTTACTCCCGCCGTTTACCCGCGGTCCCATTTAAAACCCTTGAGAGAGTTAGAGTTACTCACGCCGTTTGCACGCGCTCTCATTTAGCACCCTTAAGAGGGTTAGAGTTACTCCCGCCGTTTACCCGCGCTCTCATTTAGCACCCTTAAGAGAGTTAGGGTTACTCCCGCCATTTACCCGCGCTCCCATTTAACACCCTTGAGAGAGTTAGAGTTACTCCCGCCGTTTACCCGCGCTCTCATTTAACACCCTTAAGAGAGTTAGAGTTACTCCCGCCGTTTGCACGCTCCCCAATTTGTCCCTATTAAGAGAGTTAGGGTTACTCCCGCCGTTTACCCGCGCTCTCATTTAGCACCCTTAAGAGAGTTAGGGTTACTCCCGCCATTTACCCGCGCTCCCATTTAACACCCTTGAGAGAGTTAGAGTTACTCCCGCCGTTTACCCGCGCTCTCATTTAACACCCTTAAGAGAGTTAGAGTTACTCCCGCCGTTTGCACGCTCCCCAATTTGTCCCTATTAAGAGAGTTAGGGTTACTCCCGCCATTTACCCGCGCTCCCATTTAACACCCTTGAGAGAGTTAGAGTTACTCCCGCCGTTTACCCGC
>CAWYPU010000001.1:7500-142500 GCA_963966045.1 Xestobium rufovillosum
AAAACTGCTTCCGAATTAAGGTCTAAGTGCGATGTCATTTTCAATAACTTGCCGACAGCGACGTGTGCAAATGGCGTTGCACTTTGTATTTTCTTTTCCAATCCGCGGCCTTCCTTCCTTATAGAATCTAATAATTCATTTTGTAATTTATTGCTCTATCGTGGCTTCGTGTTCTCCTTTTTGGCTGCTCAGACTGGGTCCAGTAATCATCAAAGTCTCTTTGAACATAATCTCTCTCTTATCCGAACCGTTCTGCCAAAGCTCCCCAATACTTAATTTCCTCCTTCTTGCTCCCGAAATGAAGTTGGTCGTCCGAAGCGGTTCTCGCGCGCTCCGAAGTGGTCGCTTCGAAGGGCTTCCCTCCGAAGGGGTTTCCTCCGAACTGGTCCGTCCGAAGCGGTTCTACGACCAGGCTACGGCCGGGATACATCTCCGAACGGGTGCGCTCCGAATTGGTCGCTTCGAAGTGGTTCCCTCGAACAGGTCCGTCCGAAGCGCTCTCATTTAACACCCTTAAGAGAGTTTGAGTTACTCCCGCCGTTTGCACGCTCCCCAATTTGTCCCTATTAAGAGAGTTAGGGTTACTCCCGCCGTTTACCCGCGCTCCCATTTAACACCCTTGAGAGAGTTGCGGTTACTCCCGCCGTTTGCACACTCCCCGATTTGTCCCTATTAAGAGAGTTAGGGTTACTCCCGCCGTTTACCCGCGCTCCCATTTAACACCCTTGAGAGAGTTAGAGTTACTCACGCCGTTTGCACGCTCCCCAATTTGTCCCTATTAAGAGAGTTAGGGTTACTCCCGCCGTTTACCCGCTGCCCAATCTATCCCCATTAAGAGAGTTAGAGTTACTCCAGCCGTTTGCACGCTCCCCAATTTGTCCCTATTAAGAGAGTTAGGGTTACTCCCACCGTTTACCCGCGCTCCCATTTAACACCCTTGAGAGAGTTACGTTTACTCCCCGCCGTTTGCACGCTCCCAAATTTGTCCCTATTAAGAGAGTTAGGGTTACTCCCGCCGTTTACCCGCGCTCCCATTTAACACCCTTGAGAGAGTTAGAGTTACTCCCGCCGTTTACCCGCGCTCTCATTTAGCACCCTTGAGAGAGTTAGAGTTACTCCCGCCGTTTACCCGCGCTCTCATTTAGCACCCTTCAGAGAGTTAGAGTTACTCCCGCCGTTTACCCGCGCTCCCATTTAACACCCTTGAGAGAGTTAGAGTTACTCACGCCGTTTGCACGCGCTCCCATTTAACACCCTTGAGAGGGTTAGAGTTACTCACGCCGTTTGCACGCTCCCCAATTTGTCCCTGTTAAGAGAGTTAGGGTTACTCACGCCGTTTACCCGCGGTCCCATTTAAAACCCTTGAGAGAGTTAGAGTTACTCACGCCGTTTGCACGCGCTCTCATTTAGCACCCTTAAGAGGGTTAGAGTTACTCCCGCCGTTTACCCGCGCTCCCATGTAACACCCTTGAGAGAGTTAGAGTTACTCCCGCCGTTTACCCGCGCTCTCATTTAGCACCCTTAAGAGAGTTAGAGTTACTCCCGCCGTTTACCCGCGCCCCCATTTAACACCCTTGAGAGAGTTAGAGTTACTCACGCCGTTTACCCGAGCTCTCATTTAGCACCCTTAAGAGGGTTAGAGTTACTCCCGCCGTTTACCCGCGCTCCCATGTAACACCCTTGAGAGAGTTAGAGTTACTCCCGCCGTTTACCCGCGCTCTCATTTAGCACCCTTAAGAGAGTTAGAGTTACTCCCGCCGTTTACCCGCGCTCTCATTTAGCACCCTTAAGAGAGTTAGGGTTACTCCCGCCGTTTACCCGCGCTCCCATTTAACACCATTGAGAGAGTTAGAGTTACTCCCGCCGTTTACCCGCGCTCTCATTTAACACCCTTAAGAGAGTTAGAGTTACTCCCGAAGTTTGCACGCTCCCCAATTTGTCCCTATTAAGAGAGTTAGGGTTACTCCCGCCGTTTACCCGCGCTCCCATTTAACACCCTTGAGAGAGTTAGAGTTACTCCCGCCGTTTACCCGCGCCCCCATTTAACACCCTTGAGAGAGTTTGAGTTACTCACGCCGTTTACCCGCGCTCCCATTTAAAACCCTTGAGAGAGTTAGAGTTACTCACGCCGATTGCACGCGCTCCCATTTAAATCCCTTGAGAGAGTTAGAGTTACTCACGCCGTTTGCACGCTCCCCAATTTGTCCCTATTAGGAGAGTTAGGGTTACTCCCGCCGTTTACCAGCGCTCTCATTTAGCACCCTTAAGAGGGTTAGAGTTACTCCCGCCGTTTACCCGCGCTCCCATGTAACACCCTTGAGAGAGTTAGAGTTACTCACGCCGTTTGCACGCGCTCCCATTTAAAACCCTTGAGAGAGTTAGAGTTACTCACGCCGTTTGCACGCTCCCCAATTTGTCCCTATTAGGAGAGTTAGGGTTACTCCCGCCGTTTGCGCGCTCCCATTTAACACCCTTGAGAGAGTTAGAGTTACTCCCGCCGTTTACCCGCGCTCTCATTTAACACCCTTAAGAGAGTTAGAGTTACTCCCGCCGTTTGCACGCTCCCCAATTTGTCCCTATTAAGAGAGTTAGGGTTACTCCCGCCGTTTACCCGCGCTCCCATTTAACACCCTTGAGAGAGTTGGAGTTACTCCCGCCGTCTACCCGCGCCCCCATTTAACACCCTTGAGAGAGTTTGAGTTACTCACGCCGTTTTCCCGAGCTCCCATTTAAAAAACTTGAGAGAGTTAGAGTTACTCCCGCCGTTTACCCGCGCTCTCATTTAGCACCCTTAAGAGAGTTAGAGTTACACCAGCCGTTTACCCGCGCTCCCATTTAACACCCTTGAGAGAGTTAGAGTTACTCACGCCGTTTGCACGCTCCCCAATTTGCCCCTATTAAGAGAGTTAGGGTTACTTCCGCCGTTTACCCGCGCTCCCATTTAACACCCTTGAGAGAGTTAGAGTTACTCACGCCGTTTGCACGCGCTCCCATTTAACACCCTTGAGAGGGTTAGAGTTACTCACGCCGTTTGCACGCTCCCCAATTTGTCCCTGTTAAGAGAGTTAGGGTTACTCCCGCCGTTTACCCGCGGTCCCATTTAAAACCCCTGAGAGAGTTAGAGTTACTCACGCCGTTTGCACGCTCCCCAATTTGTCCCTGTTTAGAGAGTTAAGGTTAATCCCGCCGTTTACCCGCGGTCCCATTTAAAACCCTTGAGAGAGTTAGAGTTACTCACGCCGTTTGCACGCGCTCTCATTTAGCACCCTTAAGAGGGTTAGAGTTACTCCCGCCGTTTACCCGCGCTCCCATGTAACACCCTTGAGAGAGTTAGAGTTACTCCCGCCGTTTACCCGCGCTCTCATTTAGCACCCTTAAGAGTGTTAGAGTTACTCCCGCCGTTTACCCGCGCTCTCATTTAGCACCCTTAAGAGAGTTAGGGTTACTCCCGCCATTTACCCGCGCTCCCATTTAAGACACTTGAGAGAGTTAGAGTTACTCCCGCCGTTTGCACGCTCCCCAATTTGTCCCTATTAAGAGAGTTAGGGTTACTCCCGCCGTTTACCCGCGCTCCCATTTAACACACTTGAGAGAGTTAGAGTTACTCCCGCCGTTTACCCGCGCCCCCATTTAACACCCTTGAGAGAGTTTGAGTTACTCACGCCGTTTACCCGCGCTCCCATTTAAAACCCTTGAGAGAGTTAGAGTTACTCCCGCCGTTTACCCGCGCTCTCATTTAGCACCCTTAAGAGAGTTAGAGTTACTCCCGCCGTTTACCCGCGCTCTCATTTAGCACCCTTCAGAGAGTTAGAGTTACTCCCGCCGTTTACCCGCGCTCCCATTTAACACCCTTGAGAGAGTTAGAGTTACTCACGCCGTTTGCACGCGCTCCCATTTAACACCCTTGAGAGGGTTAGAGTTACTCACGCCGTTTGCACGCTCCCCAATTTGTCCCTGTTAAGAGAGTTAGGGTTACTCCCGCCGTTTACCCGCGGTCCCATTTAAAACCCTTGAGAGAGTTAGAGTTACTCACGCCGTTTGCACGCTCCCCAATTTGTCCCTGTTAAGAGAGTTAGGGTTACTCCCGCCGTTTACCCGCGGTCCCATTTAAAACCCTTGAGAGAGTTAAATTTACTCACGCCGTTTGCACGCGCTCTCATTTAGCACCCTTAAGAGGGTTAGAGTTACTCCCGCCGTTTACGCGCGCTCCCATGTAACACCCTTGAGAGAGTTAGAGTTACTCCAGCCGTTTATCCGCGCTCTCATTTAGCACCCTTAAGAGAGTTAGAGTTACTCCCGCTGTTTACCCGCGCCCCCATTTAACACCCTTGAGAGAGTTAGAGTTACTCACGCCGTTTGCACGCTCCCCAATTTGTCCCTGTTAAGAGAGTTAGGGTTACTCCCGCCGTTTACCCGCGGTCCCATTTAAAACCCTTGAGAGAGTTAGAGTTACTCACGCCGTTTGCACGTTCCCCAATTTGTCCCTGTTAAGAGAGTTAGGGTTACTCGAGCCGTTTACCCGCGGTCCCATTTAAAACCCTTGAGAGAGTTAGAGTTACTCACGCCGTTTGCACGCGCTCTCATTTAGCACCCTTAAGAGGGTTAGAGTTACTCCCGCCGTTTACCCGCGCTCTCATTTAGCACCCTTAAGAGAGTTAGGGTTACTCCCGCCATTTACCCGCGCTCCCATTTAACACCCTTGAGAGAGTTAGAGTTACTCCCGCCGTTTACCCGCGCTCTCATTTAACACCCTTAAGAGAGTTAGAGTTACTCCCGCCGTTTGCACGCTCCCCAATTTGTCCCTATTAAGAGAGTTAGGGTTACTCCCGCCGTTTACCCGCGCTCTCATTTAGCACCCTTAAGAGAGTTAGGGTTACTCCCGCCATTTACCCGCGCTCCCATTTAACACCCTTGAGAGAGTTAGAGTTACTCCCGCCGTTTACCCGCGCTCTCATTTAACACCCTTAAGAGAGTTAGAGTTACTCCCGCCGTTTGCACGCTCCCCAATTTGTCCCTATTAAGAGAGTTAGGGTTACTCCCGCCATTTACCCGCGCTCCCATTTAACACCCTTGAGAGAGTTAGAGTTACTCCCGCCGTTTACCCGCGCTCCCATGTAACACCCTTGAGAGAGTTAGAGTTACTCCCGCCGTTTACCCGCGCTCTCATTTAGCACCCTTAAGAGAGTTAGAGTTACTCCCGCCGTTTACCCGCGCTCTCATTTAGCACCCTTAAGAGAGTTAGGGTTACTCCCGCCATTTACCCGCGCTCCCATTTAACACCCTTGAGAGAGTTAGAGTTACTCCCGCCGTTTACCCGCGCTCTCATTTAACACCCTTAAGAGAGTTAGAGTTACTCCCGCCGTTTGCACGCTCCCCAATTTGTCCCTATTAAGAGAGTTAGGGTTACTCCCGCCGTTTACCCGCGCTCCCATTTAACACCCTTGAGAGAGTTAGAGTTACTCCCGCCGTTTACCCGCGGTCCCATTTAAAACCCTTGAGAGAGTTAGAGTTACTCACGCCGTTTGCACGCTCCCCAATTTGTCCCTGTTAAGAGAGTTAGGGTTACTCCCGCCGTTTACCCGCGGTCCCATTTAAAACCCTTGAGAGAGTTAGATTTACTCACGCCGTTTGCACGCGCTCTCATTTAGCACCCTTAAGAGGGTTAGAGTTACTCCCGCCGTTTACGCGCGCTCCCATGTAACACCCTTGAGAGAGTTAGAGTTACTCCAGCCGTTTATCCGCGCTCTCATTTAGCACCCTTAAGAGAGTTAGAGTTACTCCCGCTGTTTACCCGCGCCCCCATTTAACACCCTTGAGAGAGTTAGAGTTACTCACGCCGTTTGCACGCTCCCCAATTTGTCCCTGTTAAGAGAGTTAGGGTTACTCCCGCCGTTTACCCGCGGTCCCATTTAAAACCCTTGAGAGAGTTAGAGTTACTCACGCCGTTTGCACGCTCCCCAATTTTTCCCTGTTAAGAGAGTTAGGGTTACTCCCGCCGTTTACCCGCGGTCCCTTTTAAAACCCTTGAGAGAGTCAGAGTTACTCACGCCGTTTGCACGCGCTCTCATTTAGCACCCTTAAGAGGGTTAGAGTTACTCCCGCCGTTTACCCGCGCTCCCATGTAACACCCTTGAGAGAGTTAGTGTTACTCCCGCCGTTTACCCGCGCCCCCATTTAACACCCTTGAGAGAGTTAGAGTTACTCACGCCGTTTGCACGCTCCGCAATTTGTCCCTGTTAAGAGAGTTAGGGTTACTCCCGCCGTTTACCCGCGGTCCCATTTAAAACCCTTGAGAGAGTTAGAGTTACTCACGCCGTTTGCACGCTCCCCAATTTGTCCCTGTTAAGAGAGTTAGGGTTACTCCCGCCGTTTACCCGCGGTCCCTTTTAAAACCCTTGAGAGAGTCAGAGTTACTCACGCCGTTTGCACGCGCTCTCATTTAGCACCCTTAAGAGGGTTAGAGTTACTCCCGCCGTTTACCCGCGCTCCCATGTAACACCCTTGAGAGAGTTAGAGTTACTCCCGCCGTTTGCACGCTCCCCAATTTGTCCCTATTAAGAGAGTTAGGGTTACTCCCGCCGTTTACCCGCGCTCCCGTTTAACACCCTTGAGAGAGTTAGTGTTACTCCCGCCGTTTACCCGCGCCCCCATTTAACACCCTTGAGAGAGTTTGAGTTACTCACGCCGTTTACCCGCGCTCCCATTTAAAACCCTTGAGAGAGTTAGAGTTACTCCCGCCGTTTACCCGCGCTTTCATTTAGCACCCTTAAGAGAGTTAGAGTTACTCCCGCCGTTTACCCGCGCTCTCATTTAGCACCCTTAAGAGAGTTAGGGTTACTCCCGCCATTTACCCGCGCTCTCATTTAACACACTTAAGAGAGTTAGAGTTACTCCCGCCGTTTGCACGCTCCCCAATTTGTCCCTATTAAGAGAGTTAGGGTTACTCCCGCCGTTTACCCGCGGTCCCTTTTAAAACCCTTGAGAGAGTCAGAGTTACTCACGCCGTTTGCACGCGCTCTCATTTAGCACCCTTAAGAGAGTTAGAGTTACTCCCGCTGTTTACCCGCGCCCCCATTTAACACCCTTGAGAGAGTTAGAGTTACTCACGCCGTTTGCACGCTCCCCAATTTGTCCCTGTTAAGAGAGTTAGGGTTACTCCCGCCGTTTACCCGCGGTCCCATTTAAAACCCTTGAGAGAGTTAGAGTTACTCACGCCGTTTGCACGCTCCCCAATTTGTCCCTGTTAAGAGAGTTAGGGTTACTCCCGCCGTTTACCCGCGGTCCCTTTTAAAACCCTTGAGAGAGTCAGAGTTACTCACGCCGTTTGCACGCGCTCTCATTTAGCACCCTTAAGAGGGTTAGAGTTACTCCCGCCGTTTACCCGCGCTCCCACGTAACACCCTTGAGAGAGTTAGAGTTACTCCCGCCGTTTGCACGCTCCCCAATTTGTCCCTATTAAGAGAGTTAGGGTTACTCCCGCCGTTTACCCGCGCTCCCATTTAACACCCTTGAGAGAGTTAGTGTTACTCCCGCCGTTTACCCGCGCCCCCATTTAACACCCTTGAGAGAGTTTGAGTTACTCACGCCGTTTACCCGCGCTCCCATTTAAAACCCTTGAGAGAGTTAGAGTTACTCCCGCCGTTTACCCGCGCTCTCATTTAGCACCCTTAAGAGAGTTAGAGTTACTCCCGCCGTTTACCCGCGCTCTCATTTAGCACCCTTAAGAGAGTTAGGGTTACTCCCGCCATTTACCCGCGCTCTCATTTAACACCCTTAAGAGAGTTAGAGTTACTCCCGCCGTTTGCACGCTGCCCAATTTGTCCCTATTAAGAGAGTTAGGGTTACTCCCGCCGTTTACCCGCGGTCCCTTTTAAAACCCTTGAGAGAGTCAGAGTTACTCACGCCGTTTGCACGCGCTCTCATTTAGCACCCTTAAGAGGGTTAGAGTTACTCCCGCCGTTTACCCGCGCTCCCATGTAACACCCTTGAGAGAGTTAGAGTTACTCCCGCCGTTTACCCGCGCTCTCATTTAGCACCCTTAAGAGAGTTAGAGTTACTCCCGCCGTTTACCCGCGCTCTCATTTAGCACCCTTAAGAGAGTTAGGGTTACTCCCGCCATTTACCCGCGCTCTCATTTAACACCCTTAAGAGAGTTAGAGTTACTCCCGCCGTTTGCACGCTCCCCAATTTGTCCCTATTAAGAGAGTTAGGGTTACTCCCGCCGTTTACCCGCGCTCCCATTTAACACCCTTGAGAGAGTTAGTGTTACTCCCGCCGTTTACCCGCGCCCCCATTTAACACCCTTGAGAGAGTTTGAGTTACTCACGCCGTTTACCCGCGCTCCCATTTAAAACCCTTGAGAGAGTTAGAGTTACTCCCGCCGTTTACCCGCGCTCTCATTTAGCACCCTTAAGAGAGTTAGAGTTACTCCCGCCGTTTACCCGCGCTCTCATTTAGCACCCTTAAGAGGGTTAGAGTTACTCCCGCCGTTTACCCGCGCTCCCATGTAACACCCTTGAGAGAGTTAGAGTTACTCACGCCGTTTGCACGCGCCCCCATTTAAAACCCTTGAGAGAGTTAGAGTTACTCACGCCGTTTGCACGCGCTCTCATTTAGCACCCTTAAGAGGGTTAGAGTTACTCCCGCCGTTTACCCGCGCTCCCATGTAACACCCTTGAGAGAGTTAGAGTTACTCCCGCCGTTTACCCGCGCTCTCATTTAGCACCCTTAAGAGAGTTAGAGTTACTCCCGCCGTTTACCCGCGCCCCCATTTAACACCCTTGAGAGAGTTAGAGTTACTCACGCCGTTTACCCGCGCTCTCATTTAGCACCCTTAAGAGGGTTAGAGTTACTCCCGCCGTTTACGCGCGCTCCCATGTAACACCCTTGAGAGAGTTAGAGTTACTCCAGCCGTTTATCCGCGCTCTCATTTAGCACCCTTAAGAGAGTTAGAGTTACTCCCGCCGTTTACCCGCGCCCCCATTTAAAACCCTTGAGAGAGTTAGAGTTACTCCCGCCGTTTACCCGCGCTCTCATTTAGCACCCTTAAGAGAGTTAGAGTTACTCCCGCCGTTTACCCGCGCTCTCATTTAGCACCCTTAAGAGGGTTAGAGTTACTCCCGCCGTTTACCCGCGCTCCCATGTAACACCCTTGAGAGAGTTAGGGTTACTCCCGCCGTTTACCCGCGGTCCCATTTAAAACCCTTGAGAGAGTTAGAGTTACTCACGCCGTTTGCACGCGCTCTCATTTAGCACCCTTAAGAGGGTTAGAGTTACTCCCGCCGTTTACCCGCGCTCCCATGTAACACCCTTGAGAGAGTTAGAGTTACTCCCGCCGTTTACCCGCGCTCTCATTTAGCACCCTTCTCTGCACGCCGCCAGGCGTGTACTTACACCGAATTTCGGGACGGTGGCAAACCTCCGACCAGACAGGGTATCACTCCCCCGCCGGGCCGGTCGAAGAAGATGTCGTGCTCAGCACCCGGGCGCCTGGGACCTACGCCCGGGCACCACTTCGCCTCGAACATCAAAAAGCAGCCTCACATGAACGGCGGTCCCCACGAAACCAGCCAAAGGAACGATCACCGACGGGAATCTTCTCCGCCGCCATTCGTAGAGGCCAGCAAGATTCAAGAGGGCAGGCGCGAGGCGCTCGGAAAAACCCCGGCAACGGCACCCCCAGAGATGGCGAACTATGCGAACCGGCGGTCGACGCAGGTGCTATAACGCGCCACGACCAGTCCGCCCCGGATGCTCGGGTCTTTGTCCCCGTCCGAGTTGGCACCTAACTCCTAAAACCAGGTGCCACCGCCCGGTTGGAAGCTGCCCTTATCGGGCGAGGGAACTTAGCTAGGAATCACGAATTCCCAGGAGGCCGGTCTGGCCGAGAGACCCATTGCCCAGCGGGGACCACGTGGAGGTGCCCCTCGATGCCAGGCTGGTTGCAAGCACCGATCCTTAAGCATCCGCTTCCCGTCCGGTCGGCCTGCCCGCCACGTGCCGTCCGACCCGCTTGCGAGTCGACCGGCGAGCCAGCAATGACCATTAACCCCGCACCTTGCCACCGACCTTTCGGCCAGTCCCGGCACGCAGGATCGCGGGTTCGCCCCTGCCCGTTAGCCAGCCGCCCAGAGCCGGGGGTGGACCGGCCCCGGGCCTGTTTCCGACTCTCACCGCGAGGAGGTGGACAGGAGAAGTTTTGCCGCTTTCCCACCTTGCGGTATTGAGCGTGGCTAGTTCCCATTATTGTCCAATATCCTAAGTCCAATGTAGTTCCGATGTTATACTCTAACGAAAGAGAGTTAGAGTTACTCCCGCCGTTTACCCGCGCTCTCATTTAGCACCCTTAAGAGAGTTAGGGTTACTCCCGCCGTTTACCCGCGCTCCCATTTAACACCCTTGAGAGAGTTAGAGTTACTCCCGCCGTTTACCCGCGCCCCCATTTAACACCCTTGAGAGAGTTAGAGTTACTCCCGCCGTTTACCCGCGCTCACATTTAACACCCTTAAGAGAGTTAGAGTTACTCCCGAAGTTTGCACGCTCCCCAATTTGTCCCTATTAAGAGAGTTAGGGTTACTCCCGCCGTTTACCCGCGCTCCCATTTAACACCCTTGAGAGAGTTAGAGTTACTCCCGCCGTCTACCCGCGCCCCCATTTAACACCCTTGAGAGAGTTTGAGTTACGCACGCCGTTTTCCCGCGCTCCCATTTAAAAAACTTGAGAGAGTTAGAGTTACTCCCGCCGTTTACCCGCGCTCTCATTTAGCACCCTTAAGAGAGTTAGAGTTACAAGCGCCGTTTACCCGCGCTCCCATTTAACACCCTTGAGAGAGTTAGAGTTACTCACGCCGTTTGCACGCTCTCCAATTTGTCCCTATTAAGAGAGTTAGGGTTACTCCCGCCGTTTACCCGCGCTCCCATTTAACACCCTTGAGAGAGTTAGAGTTACTCCCGCCGTCTACCCGCGCCCCCATTTAACACCCTTGAGAGAGTTTGAGTTACGCACGCCGTTTTCCCGCGCTCCCATTTAAAAAACTTGAGAGAGTTAGAGTTACTCCCGCCGTTTACCCGCGCTCTCATTTAGCACCCTTAAGAGAGTTAGAGTTACACCCGCCGTTTACCCGCGCTCCCATTTAACACCCTTGAGAGAGTTAGAGTTACTCACGCCGTTTGCACGCTCCCCAATTTGTCCCTATTAAGAGAGTTAGGGTTACTACCGCCGTTTACCCGCGCTCCCATTTAACACCCTTGAGAGAGTTAGAGTTACTCCAGCCGTCTACCCGCGCCCCCATTTAACACCCTTGAGAGAGTTTGAGTTACTCACGCCGTTTTCCCGCGCTCCCATTTAAAAAACTTGAGAGAGTTAGAGTTACTCCCGCCGTTTACCCGCGCTCTCATTTAGCACCCTTAAGAGAGTTAGAGTTACTCCCGCCGTTTACCCGCGCTCTCATTTAACACCCTTAAGAGAGTTAGAGTTACTCCCGCCGTTTACCCGCGCCCCCATTTAACACCCTTGAGAGAGTTTGAGTTACTCACGCCGTTTACCCGCGCTCCCATTTAAAACCCTTGAGAGAGTTAGAGTTACTCCCGCCGTTTAAGCGCGCTCTCATTTAGCACCCTTAAGAGAGTTAGAGTTACTCCCGCCGTTTACCCGCGCTCTCATTTAGCACCCTTAAGAGGGTTAGAGTTACTCCCGCCGTTTACCCGCGCTCCCATGTTATTATTGCCAGAAAATTCACTAAATCTAAAAATATTTAAAACCCTTGAGAGAGTTAGAGTTACTCACACCGTTTGCACGCGCTCCCATTTAAAACCCTTGAGAGAGTTAGAGTTACTCACGCCGTTTGCACGCTCCCCAATTTGTCCCTATTAGGAGAGTTAGGGTTACTCCCGCCGTTTGCGCGCTCCCATTTAACACCCTTGAGAGAGTTAGAGTTACTCCCGCCGTTTACCTGCGCTCTCATTTAACACCCTTAAGAGAGTTAGAGTTACTCCCGCCGTTTGCACGCTCCCCAATTTGTCCCTATTAAGAGAGTTAGGGTTACTCCCGCCGTTTACCCGCGCTCCCATTTAACACCCTTGAGAGAGTTAGAGTTACTCCCGCCGTCTACCCGCGCCCCCATTTAACACCCTTGAGAGAGTTTGAGTTACTCACGCCGTTTTCCCGCGCTCCCATTTAAAAAACTTGAGAGAGTTAGAGTTACTCCCGCCGTTTACCCGCACTCTCATTTAGCACCCTTAAGAGAGTTAGAGTTACACCCGCCGTTTACCCGCGCTCCCATGTAACACCCTTGAGAGAGTTAGAGTTACTCCCGCCGTTTACCCGCGCTCTCATTTAGCACCCTTAAGAGAGTTAGAGTTACTCCCGCCGTTTACCCGCGCTCTCATTTAGCACCCTTAAGAGAGTTAGGGTTACTCCCGCCATTTACCCGCGCTCCCATTTAACACCCTTGAGAGAGTTAGAGTTACTCCCGCCGTTTACCCGCGCTCTCATTTAACACCCTTAAGAGAGTTAGAGTTACTCCCGCCGTTTGCATGCTCCAAAATTTGTCCCTATTAAGAGAGTTAGGGTTACTCCCGCCGTTTACCCGCGCTCCCATTTAACACCCTTGAGAGAGTTAGAGTTACTCCCGCCGTTTACCCGCGGTCCCATTTAAAACCCTTGAGAGAGTTAGAGTTACTCACGCCGTTTGCACGCTCCCCAATTTGTCCCTGTTAAGAGAGTTAGGGTTACTCCCGCCGTTTACCCGCGGTCCCATTTAAAACCCTTGAGAGAGTTAGATTTACTCACGCCGTTTGCACGCGCTCTCATTTAGCACCCTTAAGAGGGTTAGAGTTACTCCCGCCGTTTACGCGCGCTCCCATGTAACACCCTTGAGAGAGTTAGAGTTACTCCAGCCGTTTATCCGCGCTCTCATTTAGCACCCTTAAGAGAGTTAGAGTTACTCCCGCTGTTTACCCGCGCCCCCATTTAACACCCTTGAGAGAGTTAGAGTTACTCACGCCGTTTGCACGCTCCCCAATTTGTCCCTGTTAAGAGAGTTAGGGTTACTCCCGCCGTTTACCCGCGGTCCCATTTAAAACCCTTGAGAGAGTTAGAGTTACTCACGCCGTTTGCACGCTCCCCAATTTGTCCCTGTTAAGAGAGTTAGGGTTACTCCCGCCGTTTACCCGCGGTCCCTTTTAAAACCCTTGAGAGAGTCAGAGTTACTCACGCCGTTTGCACGCGCTCTCATTTAGCACCCTTAAGAGGGTTAGAGTTACTCCCGCCGTTTACCCGCGCTCCCATGTAACACCCTTGAGAGAGTTAGTGTTACTCCCGCCGTTTACCCGCGCCCCCATTTAACACCCTTGAGAGAGTTAGAGTTACTCACGCCGTTTGCACGCTCCGCAATTTGTCCCTGTTAAGAGAGTTAGGGTTACTCCCGCCGTTTACCCGCGGTCCCATTTAAAACCCTTGAGAGAGTTAGAGTTACTCACGCCGTTTGCACGCTCCCCAATTTGTCCCTGTTAAGAGAGTTAGGGTTACTCCCGCCGTTTACCCGCGGTCCCTTTTAAAACCCTTGAGAGAGTCAGAGTTACTCACGCCGTTTGCACGCGCTCTCATTTAGCACCCTTAAGAGGGTTAGAGTTACTCCCGCCGTTTACCCGCGCTCCCATGTAACACCCTTGAGAGAGTTAGAGTTACTCCCGCCGTTTGCACGCTCCCCAATTTGTCCCTATTAAGAGAGTTAGGGTTACTCCCGCCGTTTACCCGCGCTCCCGTTTAACACCCTTGAGAGAGTTAGTGTTACTCCCGCCGTTTACCCGCGCCCCCATTTAACACCCTTGAGAGAGTTTGAGTTACTCACGCCGTTTACCCGCGCTCCCATTTAAAACCCTTGAGAGAGTTAGAGTTACTCCCGCCGTTTACCCGCGCTCTCATTTAGCACCCTTAAGAGAGTTAGAGTTACTCCCGCCGTTTACCCGCGCTCTCATTTAGCACCCTTAAGAGAGTTAGGGTTACTCCCGCCATTTACCCGCGCTCTCATTTAACACACTTAAGAGAGTTAGAGTTACTCCCGCCGTTTGCACGCTCCCCAATTTGTCCCTATTAAGAGAGTTAGGGTTACTCCCGCCGTTTACCCGCGGTCCCTTTTAAAACCCTTGAGAGAGTCAGAGTTACTCACGCCGTTTGCACGCGCTCTCATTTAGCACCCTTAAGAGAGTTAGAGTTACTCCCGCTGTTTACCCGCGCCCCCATTTAACACCCTTGAGAGAGTTAGAGTTACTCACGCCGTTTGCACGCTCCCCAATTTGTCCCTGTTAAGAGAGTTAGGGTTACTCCCGCCGTTTACCCGCGGTCCCATTTAAAACCCTTGAGAGAGTTAGAGTTACTCACGCCGTTTGCACGCTCCCCAATTTGTCCCTGTTAAGAGATTTAGGGTTACTCCCGCCGTTTACCCGCGGTCCCTTTTAAAACCCTTGAGAGAGTCAGAGTTACTCACGCCGTTTGCACGCGCTCTCATTTAGCACCCTTAAGAGGGTTAGAGTTACTCCCGCCGTTTACCCGCGCTCCCATGTAACACCCTTGAGAGAGTTAGAGTTACTCCCGCCGTTTGCACGCTCCCCAATTTGTCCCTATTAAGAGAGTTAGGGTTACTCCCGCCGTTTACCCGCGCTCCCATTTAACACCCTTGAGAGAGTTAGTGTTACTCCCGCCGTTTACCCGCGCCCCCATTTAACACCCTTGAGAGAGTTTGAGTTACTCACGCCGTTTACCCGCGCTCCCATTTAAAACCCTTGAGAGAGTTAGAGTTACTCCCGCCGTTTACCCGCGCTCTCATTTAGCACCCTTAAGAGAGTTAGAGTTACTCCCGCCGTTTACCCGCGCTCTCATTTAGCACCCTTAAGAGAGTTAGGGTTACTCCCGCCATTTACCCGCGCTCTCATTTAACACCCTTAAGAGAGTTAGAGTTACTCCCGCCGTTTGCACGCTCCCCAATTTGTCCCTATTAAGAGAGTTAGGGTTACTCCCGCCGTTTACCCGCGGTCCCTTTTAAAACCCTTGAGAGAGTCAGAGTTACTCACGCCGTTTGCACGCGCTCTCATTTAGCACCCTTAAGAGGGTTAGAGTTACTCCCGCCGTTTACCCGCGCTCCCATGTAACACCCTTGAGAGAGTTAGAGTTACTCCCGCCGTTTACCCGCGCTCTCATTTAGCACCCTTAAGAGAGTTAGAGTTACTCCCGCCGTTTACCCGCGCTCTCATTTAGCACCCTTAAGAGAGTTAGGGTTACTCCCGCCATTTACCCGCGCTCTCATTTAACACCCTTAAGAGAGTTAGAGTTACTCCCGCCGTTTGCACGCTCCCCAATTTGTCCCTATTAAGAGAGTTAGGGTTACTCCCGCCGTTTACCCGCGCTCCCATTTAACACCCTTGAGAGAGTTAGTGTTACTCCCGCCGTTTACCCGCGCCCCCATTTAACACCCTTGAGAGAGTTTGAGTTACTCACGCCGTTTACCCGCGCTCCCATTTAAAACCCTTGAGAGAGTTAGAGTTACTCCCGCCGTTTACCCGCGCTCTCATTTAGCACCCTTAAGAGAGTTAGAGTTACTCCCGCCGTTTACCCGCGCTCTCATTTAGCACCCTTAAGAGGGTTAGAGTTACTCCCGCCGTTTATCCGCGCTCCCATGTAACACCCTTGAGAGAGTTAGAGTTACTCACGCCGTTTGCACGCGCCCCCATTTAAAACCCTTGAGAGAGTTAGAGTTACTCACGCCGTTTGCACGCGCTCTCATTTAGCACCCTTAAGAGGGTTAGAGTTACTCCCGCCGTTTACCCGCGCTCCCATGTAACACCCTTGAGAGAGTTAGAGTTACTCCCGCCGTTTACCCGCGCTCTCATTTAGCACCCTTAAGAGAGTTAGAGTTACTCCCGCCGTTTACCCGCGCCCCCATTTAACACCCTTGAGAGAGTTAGAGTTACTCACGCCGTTTACCCGCGCTCTCATTTAGCACCCTTAAGAGGGTTAGACTTACTCCCGCCGTTTACGCGCGCTCCCATGTAACACCCTTGAGAGAGTTAGAGTTACTCCAGCCGTTTATCCGCGCTCTCATTTAGCACCCTTAAGAGAGTTAGAGTTACTCCCGCCGTTTACCCGCGCCCCCATTTAAAACCCTTGAGAGAGTTAGAGTTACTCCCGCCGTTTACCCGCGCTCTCATTTAGCACCCTTAAGAGAGTTAGAGTTACTCCCGCCGTTTACCCGCGCTCTCATTTAGCACCCTTAAGAGGGTTAGAGTTACTCCCGCCGTTTACCCGCGCTCCCATGTTATTATTGCCAGAAAATTCACTAAATCTAAAAATATTTAAAACCCTTGAGAGAGTTAGAGTTACTCACACCGTTTGCACGCGCTCCCATTTAAAACCCTTGAGAGAGTTAGAGTTACTCACGCCGTTTGCACGCTCCCCAATTTGTCCCTATTAGGAGAGTTAGGGTTACTCCCGCCGTTTGCGCGCTCCCATTTAACACCCTTGAGAGAGTTAGAGTTACTCCCGCCGTTTACCTGCGCTCTCATTTAACACCCTTAAGAGAGTTAGAGTTACTCCCGCCGTTTGCACGCTCCCCAATTTGTCCCTATTAAGAGAGTTAGGGTTACTCCCGCCGTTTACCCGCGCTCCCATTTAACACCCTTGAGAGAGTTAGAGTTACTCCCGCCGTCTACCCGCGCCCCCATTTAACACCCTTGAGAGAGTTTGAGTTACTCACGCCGTTTTCCCGCGCTCCCATTTAAAAAACTTGAGAGAGTTAGAGTTACTCCCGCCGTTTACCCGCACTCTCATTTAGCACCCTTAAGAGAGTTAGAGTTACACCCGCCGTTTACCCGCGCTCCCATGTAACACCCTTGAGAGAGTTAGAGTTACTCCCGCCGTTTACCCGCGCTCTCATTTAGCACCCTTAAGAGAGTTAGAGTTACTCCCGCCGTTTACCCGCGCTCTCATTTAGCACCCTTAAGAGAGTTAGGGTTACTCCCGCCATTTACCCGCGCTCCCATTTAACACCCTTGAGAGAGTTAGAGTTACTCCCGCCGTTTACCCGCGCTCTCATTTAACACCCTTAAGAGAGTTAGAGTTACTCCCGCCGTTTGCACGCTCCCCAATTTGTCCCTATTAAGAGAGTTAGGGTTACTCCCGCCGTTTACCCGCGCTCCCATTTAACACCCTTGAGAGAGTTAGAGTTACTCCCGCCGTTTACCCGCGGTCCCATTTAAAACCCTTGAGAGAGTTAGAGTTACTCACGCCGTTTGCACGCTCCCCAATTTGTCCCTGTTAAGAGAGTTAGGGTTACTCCCGCCGTTTACCCGCGGTCCCATTTAAAACCCTTGAGAGAGTTAGATTTACTCACGCCGTTTGCACGCGCTCTCATTTAGCACCCTTAAGAGGGTTAGAGTTACTCCCGCCGTTTACGCGCGCTCCCATGTAACACCCTTGAGAGAGTTAGAGTTACTCCAGCCGTTTATCCGCGCTCTCATTTAGCACCCTTAAGAGAGTTAGAGTTACTCCCGCTGTTTACCCGCGCCCCCATTTAACACCCTTGAGAGAGTTAGAGTTACTCACGCCGTTTGCACGCTCCCCAATTTGTCCCTGTTAAGAGAGTTAGGGTTACTCCCGCCGTTTACCCGCGGTCCCATTTAAAACCCTTGAGAGAGTTAGAGTTACTCACGCCGTTTGCACGCTCCCCAATTTGTCCCTGTTAAGAGAGTTAGGGTTACTCCCGCCGTTTACCCGCGGTCCCTTTTAAAACCCTTGAGAGAGTCAGAGTTACTCACGCCGTTTGCACGCGCTCTCATTTAGCACCCTTAAGAGGGTTAGAGTTACTCCCGCCGTTTACCCGCGCTCCCATGTAACACCCTTGAGAGAGTTAGTGTTACTCCCGCCGTTTACCCGCGCCCCCATTTAACACCCTTGAGAGAGTTAGAGTTACTCACGCCGTTTGCACGCTCCGCAATTTGTCCCTGTTAAGAGAGTTAGGGTTACTCCCGCCGTTTACCCGCGGTCCCATTTAAAACCCTTGAGAGAGTTAGAGTTACTCACGCCGTTTGCACGCTCCCCAATTTGTCCCTGTTAAGAGAGTTAGGGTTACTCCCGCCGTTTACCCGCGGTCCCTTTTAAAACCCTTGAGAGAGTCAGAGTTACTCACGCCGTTTGCACGCGCTCTCATTTAGCACCCTTAAGAGGGTTAGAGTTACTCCCGCCGTTTACCCGCGCTCCCATGTAACACCCTTGAGAGAGTTAGAGTTACTCCCGCCGTTTGCACGCTCCCCAATTTGTCCCTATTAAGAGAGTTAGGGTTACTCCCGCCGTTTACCCGCGCTCCCGTTTAACACCCTTGAGAGAGTTAGTGTTACTCCCGCCGTTTACCCGCGCCCCCATTTAACACCCTTGAGAGAGTTTGAGTTACTCACGCCGTTTACCCGCGCTCCCATTTAAAACCCTTGAGAGAGTTAGAGTTACTCCCGCCGTTTACCCGCGCTCTCATTTAGCACCCTTAAGAGAGTTAGAGTTACTCCCGCCGTTTACCCGCGCTCTCATTTAGCACCCTTAAGAGAGTTAGGGTTACTCCCGCCATTTACCCGCGCTCTCATTTAACACACTTAAGAGAGTTAGAGTTACTCCCGCCGTTTGCACGCTCCCCAATTTGTCCCTATTAAGAGAGTTAGGGTTACTCCCGCCGTTTACCCGCGTCCCTTTTAAAACCCTTGAGAGAGTCAGAGTTACTCACGCCGTTTGCACGCGCTCTCATTTAGCACCCTTAAGAGAGTTAGAGTTACTCCCGCTGTTTACCCGCGCCCCCATTTAACACCCTTGAGAGAGTTAGAGTTACTCACGCCGTTTGCACGCTCCCCAATTTGTCCCTGTTAAGAGAGTTAGGGTTACTCCCGCCGTTTACCCGCGGTCCCATTTAAAACCCTTGAGAGAGTTAGAGTTACTCACGCCGTTTGCACGCTCCCCAATTTGTCCCTGTTAAGAGAGTTAGGGTTACTCCCGCCGTTTACCCGCGGTCCCTTTTAAAACCCTTGAGAGAGTCAGAGTTACTCACGCCGTTTGCACGCGCTCTCATTTAGCACCCTTAAGAGGGTTAGAGTTACTCCCGCCGTTTACCCGCGCTCCCATGTAACACCCTTGAGAGAGTTAGAGTTACTCCCGCCGTTTGCACGCTCCCCAATTTGTCCCTATTAAGAGAGTTAGGGTTACTCCCGCCGTTTACCCGCGCTCCCATTTAACACCCTTGAGAGAGTTAGTGTTACTCCCGCCGTTTACCCGCGCCCCCATTTAACACCCTTGAGAGAGTTTGAGTTACTCACGCCGTTTACCCGCGCTCCCATTTAAAACCCTTGAGAGAGTTAGAGTTACTCCCGCCGTTTACCCGCGCTCTCATTTAGCACCCTTAAGAGAGTTAGAGTTACTCCCGCCGTTTACCCGCGCTCTCATTTAGCACCCTTAAGAGAGTTAGGGTTACTCCCGCCATTTACCCGCGCTCTCATTTAACACCCTTAAGAGAGTTAGAGTTACTCCCGCCGTTTGCACGCTCCCCAATTTGTCCCTATTAAGAGAGTTAGGGTTACTCCCGCCGTTTACCCGCGGTCCCTTTTAAAACCCTTGAGAGAGTCAGAGTTACTCACGCCGTTTGCACGCGCTCTCATTTAGCACCCTTAAGAGGGTTAGAGTTACTCCCGCCGTTTACCCGCGCTCCCATGTAACACCCTTGAGAGAGTTAGAGTTACTCCCGCCGTTTACCCGCGCTCTCATTTAGCACCCTTAAGAGAGTTAGAGTTACTCCCGCCGTTTACCCGCGCTCTCATTTAGCACCCTTAAGAGAGTTAGGGTTACTCCCGCCATTTACCCGCGCTCTCATTTAACACCCTTAAGAGAGTTAGAGTTACTCCCGCCGTTTGCACGCTCCCCAATTTGTCCCTATTAAGAGAGTTAGGGTTACTCCCGCCGTTTACCCGCGCTCCCATTTAACACCCTTGAGAGAGTTAGTGTTACTCCCGCCGTTTACCCGCGCCCCCATTTAACACCCTTGAGAGAGTTTGAGTTACTCACGCCGTTTACCCGCGCTCCCATTTAAAACCCTTGAGAGAGTTAGAGTTACTCCCGCCGTTTACCCGCGCTCTCATTTAGCACCCTTAAGAGAGTTAGAGTTACTCCCGCCGTTTACCCGCGCTCTCATTTAGCACCCTTAAGAGGGTTAGAGTTACTCCCGCCGTTTACCCGCGCTCCCATGTAACACCCTTGAGAGAGTTAGAGTTACTCACGCCGTTTGCACGCGCCCCCATTTAAAACCCTTGAGAGAGTTAGAGTTACTCACGCCGTTTGCACGCGCTCTCATTTAGCACCCTTAAGAGGGTTAGAGTTACTCCCGCCGTTTACCCGCGCTCCCATGTAACACCCTTGAGAGAGTTAGAGTTACTCCCGCCGTTTACCCGCGCTCTCATTTAGCACCCTTAAGAGAGTTAGAGTTACTCCCGCCGTTTACCCGCGCCCCCATTTAACACCCTTGAGAGAGTTAGAGTTACTCACGCCGTTTACCCGCGCTCTCATTTAGCACCCTTAAGAGGGTTAGAGTTACTCCCGCCGTTTACGCGCGCTCCCATGTAACACCCTTGAGAGAGTTAGAGTTACTCCAGCCGTTTATCCGCGCTCTCATTTAGCACCCTTAAGAGAGTTAGAGTTACTCCCGCCGTTTACCCGCGCCCCCATTTAAAACCCTTGAGAGAGTTAGAGTTACTCCCGCCGTTTACCCGCGCTCTCATTTAGCACCCTTAAGAGAGTTAGAGTTACTCCCGCCGTTTACCCGCGCTCTCATTTAGCACCCTTAAGAGGGTTAGAGTTACTCCCGCCGTTTACCCGCGCTCCCATGTAACACCCTTGAGAGAGTTAGGGTTACTCCCGCCGTTTACCCGCGGTCCCATTTAAAACCCTTGAGAGAGTTAGAGTTACTCACGCCGTTTGCACGCGCTCTCATTTAGCACCCTTAAGAGGGTTAGAGTTACTCCCGCCGTTTACCCGCGCTCCCATGTAACACCCTTGAGAGAGTTAGAGTTACTCCCGCCGTTTACCCGCGCTCTCATTTAGCACCCTTCTCTGCACGCCGCCAGGCGTGTACTTACACCGAATTTCGGGACGGTGGCAAACCTCCGACCAGACAGGGTATCACTCCCCCGCCGGGCCGGTCGAAGAAGATGTCGTGCTCAGCACCCGGGCGCCTGGGACCTACGCCCGGGCACCACCTCGCCTCGAACATCAAAAGGCAGCCTCACATGAACGGCGGTCCCCACGAAACCAGCCAAAGGAACGATCCCCGACGGGAATCTCCTCCGCCGCCATTCGTAGAGGCCAGCAAGATTCAAGAGGGCAGGCGCGAGGCGCTCGGAAAAACCCCGGCAACGGCACCCCCAGAGATGGCGAACTATGCGAACCGGCGGTCGACGCAGGTGCTATAACGCGCCACGACCAGTCCGCCCCGGATGCTCGGGTCTTTGTCCCCGTCCGAGTTGGCACCTAACTCCTAAAACCAGGTGCCACCGCCCGGTTGGAAGCTGCCCTTATCGGGCGAGGGAACTTAGCTAGGAATCACGAATTCCCAGGAGGCCGGTCTGGCCGAGAGACCCATTGCCCAGCGGGGACCACGTGGAGGTGCCCCTCGATGCCAGGCTGGTTGCAAGCACCGATCCTTAAGCATCCGCTTCCCGTCCGGTCGGCCTGCCCGCCACGTGCCGTCCGACCCGCTTGCGAGTCGACCGGCGAGCCAGCAATGACCATTAACCCCGCACCCTGCCACCGACCTTTCGGCCAGTCCCGGCACGCAGGATCGCGGGTTCGCCCCTGCCCGTTAGCCAGCCGCCCAGAGCCGGGGGTGGACCGGCCCCGGGCCTGTTTCCGACTCTCACCGCGAGGAGGTGGACAGGAGAAGTTTTGCCGCTTTCCCACCTTGCGGTATTGAGCGTGGCTAGTTCCCATTATTGTCCAATATCCTAAGTCCAATGTAGTTCCGATGTTATACTCTAACGAAAGAGAGTTAGAGTTACTCCCGCCGTTTACCCGCGCTCTCATTTAGCACCCTTAAGAGAGTTAGGGTTACTCCCGCCGTTTACCCGCGCTCCCATTTAACACCCTTGAGAGAGTTAGAGTTACTCCCGCCGTTTACCCGCGCCCCCATTTAACACCCTTGAGAGAGTTAGAGTTACTCCCGCCGTTTACCCGCGCTCACATTTAACACCCTTAAGAGAGTTAGAGTTACTCCCGAAGTTTGCACGCTCCCCAATTTGTCCCTATTAAGAGAGTTAGGGTTACTCCCGCCGTTTACCCGCGCTCCCATTTAACACCCTTGAGAGAGTTAGAGTTACTCCCGCCGTCTACCCGCGCCCCCATTTAACACCCTTGAGAGAGTTTGAGTTACGCACGCCGTTTTCCCGCGCTCCCATTTAAAAAACTTGAGAGAGTTAGAGTTACTCCCGCCGTTTACCCGCGCTCTCATTTAGCACCCTTAAGAGAGTTAGAGTTACAAGCGCCGTTTACCCGCGCTCCCATTTAACACCCTTGAGAGAGTTAGAGTTACTCACGCCGTTTGCACGCTCTCCAATTTGTCCCTATTAAGAGAGTTAGGGTTACTCCCGCCGTTTACCCGCGCTCCCATTTAACACCCTTGAGAGAGTTAGAGTTACTCCCGCCGTCTACCCGCGCCCCCATTTAACACCCTTGAGAGAGTTTGAGTTACGCACGCCGTTTTCCCGCGCTCCCATTTAAAAAACTTGAGAGAGTTAGAGTTACTCCCGCCGTTTACCCGCGCTCTCATTTAGCACCCTTAAGAGAGTTAGAGTTACACCCGCCGTTTACCCGCGCTCCCATTTAACACCCTTGAGAGAGTTAGAGTTACTCACGCCGTTTGCACGCTCCCCAATTTGTCCCTATTAAGAGAGTTAGGGTTACTACCGCCGTTTACCCGCGCTCCCATTTAACACCCTTGAGAGAGTTAGAGTTACTCCAGCCGTCTACCCGCGCCCCCATTTAACACCCTTGAGAGAGTTTGAGTTACTCACGCCGTTTTCCCGCGCTCCCATTTAAAAAACTTGAGAGAGTTAGAGTTACTCCCGCCGTTTACCCGCGCTCTCATTTAGCACCCTTAAGAGAGTTAGAGTTACTCCCGCCGTTTACCCGCGCTCTCATTTAACACCCTTAAGAGAGTTAGAGTTACTCCCGCCGTTTACCCGCGCCCCCATTTAACACCCTTGAGAGAGTTTGAGTTACTCACGCCGTTTACCCGCGCTCCCATTTAAAACCCTTGAGAGAGTTAGAGTTACTCCCGCCGTTTAAGCGCGCTCTCATTTAGCACCCTTAAGAGAGTTAGAGTTACTCCCGCCGTTTACCCGCGCTCTCATTTAGCACCCTTAAGAGGGTTAGAGTTACTCCCGCCGTTTACCCGCGCTCCCATGTTATTATTGCCAGAAAATTCACTAAATCTAAAAATATTTAAAACCCTTGAGAGAGTTAGAGTTACTCACACCGTTTGCACGCGCTCCCATTTAAAACCCTTGAGAGAGTTAGAGTTACTCCCGCCGTTTACCCGCGCTCTCATTTAGCACCCTTCTCTGCACGCCGCCAGGCGTGTACTTACACCGAATTTCGGGACGGTGGCAAACCTCCGACCAGACAGGGTATCACTCCCCCGCCGGGCCGGTCGAAGAAGATGTCGTGCTCAGCACCCGGGCGCCTGGGACCTACGCCCGGGCACCACTTCGCCTCGAACATCAAAAAGCAGCCTCACATGAACGGCGGTCCCCACGAAACCAGCCAAAGGAACGATCCCCGACGGGAATCTCCTCCGCCGCCATTCGTAGAGGCCAGCAAGATTCAAGAGGGCAGGCGCGAGGCGCTCGGAAAAACCCCGGCAACGGCACCCCCAGAGATGGCGAACTATGCGAACCGGCGGTCGACGCAGGTGCTATAACGCGCCACGACCAGTCCGCCCCGGATGCTCGGGTCTTTGTCCCCGTCCGAGTTGGCACCTAACTCCTAAAACCAGGTGCCACCGCCCGGTTGGAAGCTGCCCTTATCGGGCGAGGGAACTTAGCTAGGAATCACGAATTCCCAGGAGGCCGGTCTGGCCGAGAGACCCATTGCCCAGCGGGGACCACGTGGAGGTGCCCCTCGATGCCAGGCTGGTTGCAAGCACCGATCCTTAAGCATCCGCTTCCCGTCCGGTCGGCCTGCCCGCCACGTGCCGTCCGACCCGCTTGCGAGTCGACCGGCGAGCCAGCAATGACCATTAACCCCGCACCCTGCCACCGACCTTTCGGCCAGTCCCGGCACGCAGGATCGCGGGTTCGCCCCTGCCCGTTAGCCAGCCGCCCAGAGCCGGGGGTGGACCGGCCCCGGGCCTGTTTCCGACTCTCACCGCGAGGAGGTGGACAGGAGAAGTTTTGCCGCTTTCCCACCTTGCGGTATTGAGCGTGGCTAGTTCCCATTATTGTCCAATATCCTAAGTCCAATGTAGTTCCGATGTTATACTCTAACGAAAGAGAGTTAGAGTTACTCCCGCCGTTTACCCGCGCTCTCATTTAGCACCCTTAAGAGAGTTAGGGTTACTCCCGCCGTTTACCCGCGCTCCCATTTAACACCCTTGAGAGAGTTAGAGTTACTCCCGCCGTTTACCCGCGCCCCCATTTAACACCCTTGAGAGAGTTAGAGTTACTCCCGCCGTTTACCCGCGCTCACATTTAACACCCTTAAGAGAGTTAGAGTTACTCCCGAAGTTTGCACGCTCCCCAATTTGTCCCTATTAAGAGAGTTAGGGTTACTCCCGCCGTTTACCCGCGCTCCCATTTAACACCCTTGAGAGAGTTAGAGTTACTCCCGCCGTCTACCCGCGCCCCCATTTAACACCCTTGAGAGAGTTTGAGTTACGCACGCCGTTTTCCCGCGCTCCCATTTAAAAAACTTGAGAGAGTTAGAGTTACTCCCGCCGTTTACCCGCGCTCTCATTTAGCACCCTTAAGAGAGTTAGAGTTACAAGCGCCGTTTACCCGCGCTCCCATTTAACACCCTTGAGAGAGTTAGAGTTACTCACGCCGTTTGCACGCTCTCCAATTTGTCCCTATTAAGAGAGTTAGGGTTACTCCCGCCGTTTACCCGCGCTCCCATTTAACACCCCTGAGAGAGTTAGAGTTACTCCCGCCGTCTACCCGCGCCCCCATTTAACACCCTTGAGAGAGTTTGAGTTACGCACGCCGTTTTCCCGCGCTCCCATTTAAAAAACTTGAGAGAGTTAGAGTTACTCCCGCCGTTTACCCGCGCTCTCATTTAGCACCCTTAAGAGAGTTAGAGTTACACCCGCCGTTTACCCGCGCTCCCATTTAACACCCTTGAGAGAGTTAGAGTTACTCACGCCGTTTGCACGCTCCCCAATTTGTCCCTATTAAGAGAGTTAGGGTTACTACCGCCGTTTACCCGCGCTCCCATTTAACACCCTTGAGAGAGTTAGAGTTACTCCAGCCGTCTACCCGCGCCCCCATTTAACACCCTTGAGAGAGTTTGAGTTACTCACGCCGTTTTCCCGCGCTCCCATTTAAAAAACTTGAGAGAGTTAGAGTTACTCCCGCCGTTTACCCGCGCTCTCATTTAGCACCCTTAAGAGAGTTAGAGTTACTCCCGCCGTTTACCCGCGCTCTCATTTAACACCCTTAAGAGAGTTAGAGTTACTCCCGCCGTTTACCCGCGCCCCCATTTAACACCCTTGAGAGAGTTTGAGTTACTCACGCCGTTTACCCGCGCTCCCATTTAAAACCCTTGAGAGAGTTAGAGTTACTCCCGCCGTTTAAGCGCGCTCTCATTTAGCACCCTTAAGAGAGTTAGAGTTACTCCCGCCGTTTACCCGCGCTCTCATTTAGCACCCTTAAGAGGGTTAGAGTTACTCCCGCCGTTTACCCGCGCTCCCATGTTATTATTGCCAGAAAATTCACTAAATCTAAAAATATTTAAAACCCTTGAGAGAGTTAGAGTTACTCACACCGTTTGCACGCGCTCCCATTTAAAACCCTTGAGAGAGTTAGAGTTACTCACGCCGTTTGCACGCTCCCCAATTTGTCCCTATTAGGAGAGTTAGGGTTACTCCCGCCGTTTGCGCGCTCCCATTTAACACCCTTAAGAGAGTTAGAGTTACTCCCGCCGTTTACCCGCGCTCTCATTTAACACCCTTAAGAGAGTTAGAGTTACTCCCGCCGTTTACCCGCGCCCCCATTTAACACCCTTGAGAGAGTTTGAGTTACTCACGCCGTTTACCCGCGCTCCCATTTAAAACCCTTGAGAGAGTTAGAGTTACTCCCGCCGTTTAAGCGCGCTCTCATTTAGCACCCTTAAGAGAGTTAGAGTTACTCCCGCCGTTTACCCGCGCTCTCATTTAGCACCCTTAAGAGGGTTAGAGTTACTCCCGCCGTTTACCCGCGCTCCCATGTTATTATTGCCAGAAAATTCACTAAATCTAAAAATATTTAAAACCCTTGAGAGAGTTAGAGTTACTCACACCGTTTGCACGCGCTCCCATTTAAAACCCTTGAGAGAGTTAGAGTTACTCACGCCGTTTGCACGCTCCCCAATTTGTCCCTATTAGGAGAGTTAGGGTTACTCCCGCCGTTTGCGCGCTCCCATTTAACACCCTTGAGAGAGTTAGAGTTACTCCCGCCGTTTACCTGCGCTCTCATTTAACACCCTTAAGAGAGTTAGAGTTACTCCCGCCGTTTGCACGCTCCCCAATTTGTCCCTATTAAGAGAGTTAGGGTTACTCCCGCCGTTTACCCGCGCTCCCATTTAACACCCTTGAGAGAGTTAGAGTTACTCCCGCAGTCTACCCGCGCCCCCATTTAACACCCTTGAGAGAGTTTGAGTTACTCACGCCGTTTTCCCGCGCTCCCATTTAAAAAACTTGAGAGAGTTAGAGTTACTCCCGCCGTTTACCCGCACTCTCATTTAGCACCCTTAAGAGAGTTAGAGTTACACCCGCCGTTTACCCGCGCTCCCATTTAACACCCTTGAGAGAGTTAGAGTTACTCACGCCGTTTGCACGCTCCCCAATTTGTCCCTATTAAGTGAGTTAGGGTTACTTCCGCCGTTTACCCGCGCTCCCATTTAACACCCTTGAGAGAGTTAGAGTTACTCCCGCCGTTTACCCGCGGTCCCATTTAAAACCCTTGAGAGAGTTAGAGTTACTCCCGCCGTTTGCACGCTCCCCAATTTGTCCCTATTAAGAGAGTTAGGGTTACTCCCGCCGTTTACCCGCGCTCCCATTTAACACCCTTGAGAGAGTTAGAGTTACTCCCGCCGTTTACCCGCGCCCCCATTTAACACCCTTGAGAGAGTTTGAGTTACTCACGCCGTTTACCCGCGCTCCCATTTAAAACCCTTGAGAGAGTTAGAGTTACTCCCGCCGTTTACCCGCGCTCTCATTTAGCACCCTTCAGAGAGTTAGAGTTACTCCCGCCGTCTACCCGCGCCCCCATTTAACACCCTTGAGAGAGTTTGAGTTACGCACGCCGTTTTCCCGCGCTCCCATTTAAAAAACTTGAGAGAGTTAGAGTTACTCACGCCGTTTGCACGCGCTCTCATTTAGCACCCTTAAGAGGGTTAGAGTTACTCCCGCCGTTTACCCGCGCTCCCATGTAACACCCTTGAGAGAGTTAGAGTTACTCCCGCCGTTTGCACGCTCCCCAATTTGTCCCTATTAAGAGAGTTAGGGTTACTCCCGCCGTTTACCCGCGCTCCCGTTTAACACCCTTGAGAGAGTTAGTGTTACTCCCGCCGTTTACCCGCGCCCCCATTTAACACCCTTGAGAGAGTTTGAGTTACTCACGCCGTTTACCCGCGCTCCCATTTAAAACCCTTGAGAGAGTTAGAGTTACTCCCGCCGTTTACCCGCGCTCTCATTTAGCACCCTTAAGAGAGTTAGAGTTACTCCCGCCGTTTACCCGCGCTCTCATTTAGCACCCTTAAGAGAGTTAGGGTTACTCCCGCCATTTACCCGCGCTCTCATTTAACACACTTAAGAGAGTTAGAGTTACTCCCGCCGTTTGCACGCTCCCCAATTTGTCCCTATTAAGAGAGTTAGGGTTACTCCCGCCGTTTACCCGCGGTCCCTTTTAAAACCCTTGAGAGAGTCAGAGTTACTCACGCCGTTTGCACGCGCTCTCATTTAGCACCCTTAAGAGAGTTAGAGTTACTCCCGCTGTTTACCCGCGCCCCCATTTAACACCCTTGAGAGAGTTAGAGTTACTCACGCCGTTTGCACGCTCCCCAATTTGTCCCTGTTAAGAGAGTTAGGGTTACTCCCGCCGTTTACCCGCGGTCCCATTTAAAACCCTTGAGAGAGTTAGAGTTACTCACGCCGTTTGCACGCTCCCCAATTTGTCCCTGTTAAGAGAGTTAGGGTTACTCCCGCCGTTTACCCGCGGTCCCTTTTAAAACCCTTGAGAGAGTCAGAGTTACTCACGCCGTTTGCACGCGCTCTCATTTAGCACCCTTAAGAGGGTTAGAGTTACTCCCGCCGTTTACCCGCGCTCCCATGTAACACCCTTGAGAGAGTTAGAGTTACTCCCGCCGTTTGCACGCTCCCCAATTTGTCCCTATTAAGAGAGTTAGGGTTACTCCCGCCGTTTACCCGCGCTCCCATTTAACACCCTTGAGAGAGTTAGTGTTACTCCCGCCGTTTACCCGCGCCCCCATTTAACACCCTTGAGAGAGTTTGAGTTACTCACGCCGTTTACCCGCGCTCCCATTTAAAACCCTTGAGAGAGTTAGAGTTACTCCCGCCGTTTACCCGCGCTCTCATTTAGCACCCTTAAGAGAGTTAGAGTTACTCCCGCCGTTTACCCGCGCTCTCATTTAGCACCCTTAAGAGAGTTAGGGTTACTCCCGCCATTTACCCGCGCTCTCATTTAACACCCTTAAGAGAGTTAGAGTTACTCCCGCCGTTTGCACGCTCCCCAATTTGTCCCTATTAAGAGAGTTAGGGTTACTCCCGCCGTTTACCCGCGGTCCCTTTTAAAACCCTTGAGAGAGTCAGAGTTACTCACGCCGTTTGCACGCGCTCTCATTTAGCACCCTTAAGAGGGTTAGAGTTACTCCCGCCGTTTACCCGCGCTCCCATGTAACACCCTTGAGAGAGTTAGAGTTACTCCCGCCGTTTACCCGCGCTCTCATTTAGCACCCTTAAGAGAGTTAGAGTTACTCCCGCCGTTTACCCGCGCTCTCATTTAGCACCCTTAAGAGAGTTAGGGTTACTCCCGCCATTTACCCGCGCTCTCATTTAACACCCTTAAGAGAGTTAGAGTTACTCCCGCCGTTTGCACGCTCCCCAATTTGTCCCTATTAAGAGAGTTAGGGTTACTCCCGCCGTTTACCCGCGCTCCCATTTAACACCCTTGAGAGAGTTAGTGTTACTCCCGCCGTTTACCCGCGCCCCCATTTAACACCCTTGAGAGAGTTTGAGTTACTCACGCCGTTTACCCGCGCTCTCATTTAGCACCCTTAAGAGAGTTAGAGTTACTCCCGCCGTTTACCCGCGCTCTCATTTAGCACCCTTAAGAGGGTTAGAGTTACTCCCGCCGTTTACCCGCGCTCCCATGTAACACCCTTGAGAGAGTTAGAGTTACTCACGCCGTTTGCACGCGCCCCCATTTAAAACCCTTGAGAGAGTTAGAGTTACTCACGCCGTTTGCACGCGCTCTCATTTAGCACCCTTAAGAGGGTTAGAGTTACTCCCGCCGTTTACCCGCGCTCCCATGTAACACCCTTGAGAGAGTTAGAGTTACTCCCGCCGTTTACCCGCGCTCTCATTTAGCACCCTTAAGAGAGTTAGGGTTACTCCCGCCATTTACCCGCGCTCTCATTTAACACCCTTAAGAGAGTTAGAGTTACTCCCGCCGTTTGCACGCTCCCCAATTTGTCCCTATTAAGAGAGTTAGGGTTACTCCCGCCGTTTACCCGCGCTCCCATTTAACACCCTTGAGAGAGTTAGTGTTACTCCCGCCGTTTACCCGCGCCCCCATTTAAAACCCTTGAGAGAGTTAGAGTTACTCCCGCCGTTTACCCGCGCTCTCATTTAGCACCCTTAAGAGAGTTAGAGTTACTCCCGCCGTTTACCCGCGCTCTCATTTAGCACCCTTAAGAGGGTTAGAGTTACTCCCGCCGTTTACCCGCGCTCCCATGTAACACCCTTGAGAGAGTTAGAGTTACTCACGCCGTTTGCACGCGCCCCCATTTAAAACCCTTGAGAGAGTTAGAGTTACTCACGCCGTTTGCACGCGCTCTCATTTAGCACCCTTAAGAGGGTTAGAGTTACTCCCGCCGTTTACCCGCGCTCCCATGTAACACCCTTGAGAGAGTTAGAGTTACTCCCGCCGTTTACCCGCGCTCTCATTTAGCACCCTTAAGAGAGTTAGAGTTACTCCCGCCGTTTACCCGCGCCCCCATTTAACACCCTTGAGAGAGTTAGAGTTACTCACGCCGTTTACCCGCGCTCTCATTTAGCACCCTTAAGAGGGTTAGAGTTACTCCCGCCGTTTACGCGCGCTCCCATGTAACACCCTTGAGAGAGTTAGAGTTACTCCAGCCGTTTATCCGCGCTCTCATTTAGCACCCTTAAGAGAGTTAGAGTTACTCCCGCCGTTTACCCGCGCCCCCATTTAAAACCCTTGAGAGAGTTAGAGTTACTCCCGCCGTTTACCCGCGCTCTCATTTAGCACCCTTAAGAGAGTTAGAGTTACTCCCGCCGTTTACCCGCGCTCTCATTTAGCACCCTTAAGAGGGTTAGAGTTACTCCCGCCGTTTACCCGCGCTCCCATGTAACACCCTTGAGAGAGTTAGGGTTACTCCCGCCGTTTACCCGCGGTCCCATTTAAAACCCTTGAGAGAGTTAGAGTTACTCACGCCGTTTGCACGCGCTCTCATTTAGCACCCTTAAGAGGGTTAGAGTTACTCCCGCCGTTTACCCGCGCTCCCATGTAACACCCTTGAGAGAGTTAGAGTTACTCCCGCCGTTTACCCGCGCTCTCATTTAGCACCCTTCTCTGCACGCCGCCAGGCGTGTACTTACACCGAATTTCGGGACGGTGGCAAACCTCCGACCAGACAGGGTATCACTCCCCCGCCGGGCCGGTCGAAGAAGATGTCGTGCTCAGCACCCGGGCGCCTGGGACCTACGCCCGGGCACCACTTCGCCTCGAACATCAAAAAGCAGCCTCACATGAACGGCGGTCCCCACGAAACCAGCCAAAGGAACGATCCCCGACGGGAATCTCCTCCGCCGCCATTCGTAGAGGCCAGCAAGATTCAAGAGGGCAGGCGCGAGGCGCTCGGAAAAACCCCGGCAACGGCACCCCCAGAGATGGCGAACTATGCGAACCGGCGGTCGACGCAGGTGCTATAACGCGCCACGACCAGTCCGCCCCGGATGCTCGGGTCTTTGTCCCCGTCCGAGTTGGCACCTAACTCCTAAAACCAGGTGCCACCGCCCGGTTGGAAGCTGCCCTTATCGGGCGAGGGAACTTAGCTAGGAATCACGAATTCCCAGGAGGCCGGTCTGGCCGAGAGACCCATTGCCCAGCGGGGACCACGTGGAGGTGCCCCTCGATGCCAGGCTGGTTGCAAGCACCGATCCTTAAGCATCCGCTTCCCGTCCGGTCGGCCTGCCCGCCACGTGCCGTCCGACCCGCTTGCGAGTCGACCGGCGAGCCAGCAATGACCATTAACCCCGCACCCTGCCACCGACCTTTCGGCCAGTCCCGGCACGCAGGATCGCGGGTTCGCCCCTGCCCGTTAGCCAGCCGCCCAGAGCCGGGGGTGGACCGGCCCCGGGCCTGTTTCCGACTCTCACCGCGAGGAGGTGGACAGGAGAAGTTTTGCCGCTTTCCCACCTTGCGGTATTGAGCGTGGCTAGTTCCCATTATTGTCCAATATCCTAAGTCCAATGTAGTTCCGATGTTATACTCTAACGAAAGAGAGTTAGAGTTACTCCCGCCGTTTACCCGCGCTCTCATTTAGCACCCTTAAGAGAGTTAGGGTTACTCCCGCCGTTTACCCGCGCTCCCATTTAACACCCTTGAGAGAGTTAGAGTTACTCCCGCCGTTTACCCGCGCCCCCATTTAACACCCTTGAGAGAGTTAGAGTTACTCCCGCCGTTTACCCGCGCTCACATTTAACACCCTTAAGAGAGTTAGAGTTACTCCCGAAGTTTGCACGCTCCCCAATTTGTCCCTATTAAGAGAGTTAGGGTTACTCCCGCCGTTTACCCGCGCTCCCATTTAACACCCTTGAGAGAGTTAGAGTTACTCCCGCCGTCTACCCGCGCCCCCATTTAACACCCTTGAGAGAGTTTGAGTTACGCACGCCGTTTTCCCGCGCTCCCATTTAAAAAACTTGAGAGAGTTAGAGTTACTCCCGCCGTTTACCCGCGCTCTCATTTAGCACCCTTAAGAGAGTTAGAGTTACAAGCGCCGTTTACCCGCGCTCCCATTTAACACCCTTGAGAGAGTTAGAGTTACTCACGCCGTTTGCACGCTCTCCAATTTGTCCCTATTAAGAGAGTTAGGGTTACTCCCGCCGTTTACCCGCGCTCCCATTTAACACCCTTGAGAGAGTTAGCGTTACTCCCGCCGTCTACCCGCGCCCCCATTTAACACCCTTGAGAGAGTTTGAGTTACGCACGCCGTTTTCCCGCGCTCCCATTTAAAAAACTTGAGAGAGTTAGAGTTACTCCCGCCGTTTACCCGCGCTCTCATTTAGCACCCTTAAGAGAGTTAGAGTTACACCCGCCGTTTACCCGCGCTCCCATTTAACACCCTTGAGAGAGTTAGAGTTACTCACGCCGTTTGCACGCTCCCCAATTTGTCCCTATTAAGAGAGTTAGGGTTACTACCGCCGTTTACCCGCGCTCCCATTTAACACCCTTGAGAGAGTTAGAGTTACTCCAGCCGTCTACCCGCGCCCCCATTTAACACCCTTGAGAGAGTTTGAGTTACTCACGCCGTTTTCCCGCGCTCCCATTTAAAAAACTTGAGAGAGTTAGAGTTACTCCCGCCGTTTACCCGCGCTCTCATTTAGCACCCTTAAGAGAGTTAGAGTTACTCCCGCCGTTTACCCGCGCTCTCATTTAACACCCTTAAGAGAGTTAGAGTTACTCCCGCCGTTTACCCGCGCCCCCATTTAACACCCTTGAGAGAGTTTGAGTTACTCACGCCGTTTACCCGCGCTCCCATTTAAAACCCTTGAGAGAGTTAGAGTTACTCCCGCCGTTTAAGCGCGCTCTCATTTAGCACCCTTAAGAGAGTTAGAGTTACTCCCGCCGTTTACCCGCGCTCTCATTTAGCACCCTTAAGAGGGTTAGAGTTACTCCCGCCGTTTACCCGCGCTCCCATGTTATTATTGCCAGAAAATTCACTAAATCTAAAAATATTTAAAACCCTTGAGAGAGTTAGAGTTACTCACACCGTTTGCACGCGCTCCCATTTAAAACCCTTGAGAGAGTTAGAGTTACTCACGCCGTTTGCACGCTCCCCAATTTGTCCCTATTAGGAGAGTTAGGGTTACTCCCGCCGTTTGCGCGCTCCCATTTAACACCCTTGAGAGAGTTAGAGTTACTCCCGCCGTTTACCTGCGCTCTCATTTAACACCCTTAAGAGAGTTAGAGTTACTCCCGCCGTTTGCACGCTCCCCAATTTGTCCCTATTAAGAGAGTTAGGGTTACTCCCGCCGTTTACCCGCGCTCCCATTTAACACCCTTGAGAGAGTTAGAGTTACTCCCGCCGTCTACCCGCGCCCCCATTTAACACCCTTGAGAGAGTTTGAGTTACTCACGCCGTTTTCCCGCGCTCCCATTTAAAAAACTTGAGAGAGTTAGAGTTACTCCCGCCGTTTACCCGCACTCTCATTTAGCACCCTTAAGAGAGTTAGAGTTACACCCGCCGTTTACCCGCGCTCCCATTTAACACCCTTGAGAGAGTTAGAGTTACTCACGCCGTTTGCACGCTCCCCAATTTGTCCCTATTAAGTGAGTTAGGGTTACTTCCGCCGTTTACCCGCGCTCCCATTTAACACCCTTGAGAGAGTTAGAGTTACTCCCGCCGTTTACCCGCGGTCCCATTTAAAACCCTTGAGAGAGTTAGAGTTACTCCCGCCGTTTGCACGCTCCCCAATTTGTCCCTATTAAGAGAGTTAGGGTTACTCCCGCCGTTTACCCGCGCTCCCATTTAACACCCTTGAGAGAGTTAGAGTTACTCCCGCCGTTTACCCGCGCCCCCATTTAACACCCTTGAGAGAGTTTGAGTTACTCACGCCGTTTACCCGCGCTCCCATTTAAAACCCTTGAGAGAGTTAGAGTTACTCCCGCCGTTTACCCGCGCTCTCATTTAGCACCCTTCAGAGAGTTAGAGTTACTCCCGCCGTTTACCCGCGCTCTCATTTAGCACCCTTAAGAGGGTTAGAGTTACTCCCGCCGTTTACCCGCGCTCCCATGTAACACCCTTGAGAGAGTTAGAGTTACTCACGCCGTTTGCACGCGCCCCCATTTAAAACCCTTGAGAGAGTTAGAGTTACTCACGCCGTTTGCACGCGCTCTCATTTAGCACCCTTAAGAGGGTTAGAGTTACTCCCGCCGTTTACCCGCGCTCCCATGTAACACCCTTGAGAGAGTTAGAGTTACTCCCGCCGTTTACCCGCGCTCTCATTTAGCACCCTTAAGAGAGTTAGAGTTACTCCCGCCGTTTACCCGCGCCCCCATTTAACACCCTTGAGAGAGTTAGAGTTACTCACGCCGTTTACCCGCGCTCTCATTTAGCACCCTTAAGAGGGTTAGAGTTACTCCCGCCGTTTACGCGCGCTCCCATGTAACACCCTTGAGAGAGTTAGAGTTACTCCAGCCGTTTATCCGCGCTCTCATTTAGCACCCTTAAGAGAGTTAGAGTTACTCCCGCCGTTTACCCGCGCCCCCATTTAAAACCCTTGAGAGAGTTAGAGTTACTCCCGCCGTTTACCCGCGCTCTCATTTAGCACCCTTAAGAGGGTTAGAGTTACTCCCGCCGTTTACCCGCGCTCCCATGTAACACCCTTGAGAGAGTTAGAGTTACTCACGCCGTTTGCACGCGCCCCCATTTAAAACCCTTGAGAGAGTTAGAGTTACTCACGCCGTTTGCACGCGCTCTCATTTAGCACCCTTAAGAGGGTTAGAGTTACTCCCGCCGTTTACCCGCGCTCCCATGTAACACCCTTGAGAGAGTTAGAGTTACTCCCGCCGTTTACCCGCGCTCTCATTTAGCACCCTTAAGAGAGTTAGAGTTACTCCCGCCGTTTACCCGCGCCCCCATTTAACACCCTTGAGAGAGTTAGAGTTACTCACGCCGTTTACCCGCGCTCTCATTTAGCACCCTTAAGAGGGTTAGAGTTACTCCCGCCGTTTACGCGCGCTCCCATGTAACACCCTTGAGAGAGTTAGAGTTACTCCAGCCGTTTATCCGCGCTCTCATTTAGCACCCTTAAGAGAGTTAGAGTTACTCCCGCCGTTTACCCGCGCCCCCATTTAAAACCCTTGAGAGAGTTAGAGTTACTCCCGCCGTTTACCCGCGCTCTCATTTAGCACCCTTAAGAGAGTTAGAGTTACTCCCGCCGTTTACCCGCGCTCTCATTTAGCACCCTTAAGAGGGTTAGAGTTACTCCCGCCGTTTACCCGCGCTCCCATGTAACACCCTTGAGAGAGTTAGGGCTACTCCCGCCGTTTACCCGTGGTCCCATTTAAAACCCTTGAGAGAGTTAGAGTTACTCACGCCGTTTGCACGCGCTCTCATTTAGCACCCTTAAGAGGGTTAGAGTTACTCCCGCCGTTTACCCGCGCTCCCATGTAACACCCTTGAGAGAGTTAGAGTTACTCCCGCCGTTTACCCGCGCTCTCATTTAGCACCCTTCTCTGCACGCCGCCAGGCGTGTACTTACACCGAATTTCGGGACGGTGGCAAACCTCCGACCAGACAGGGTATCACTCCCCCGCCGGGCCGGTCGAAGAAGATGTCGTGCTCAGCACCCGGGCGCCTGGGACCTACGCCCGGGCACCACTTCGCCTCGAACATCAAAAAGCAGCCTCACATGAACGGCGGTCCCCACGAAACCAGCCAAAGGAACTATCCCCGACGGGAATCTCCTCCGCCGCCATTCGTAGAGGCCAGCAAGATTCAAGAGGGCAGGCGCGAGGCGCTCGGAAAAACCCCGGCAACGGCACCCCCAGAGATGGCGAACTATGCGAACCGGCGGTCGACGCAGGTGCTATAACGCGCCACGACCAGTCCGCCCCGGATGCTCGGGTCTTTGTCCCCGTCCGAGTTGGCACCTAACTCCTAAAACCAGGTGCCACCGCCCGGTTGGAAGCTGCCCTTATCGGGCGAGGGAACTTAGCTAGGAATCACGAATTCCCAGGAGGCCGGTCTGGCCGAGAGACCCATTGCCCAGCGGGGACCACGTGGAGGTGCCCCTCGATGCCAGGCTGGTTGCAAGCACCGATCCTTAAGCATCCGCTTCCCGTCCGGTCGGCCTGCCCGCCACGTGCCGTCCGACCCGCTTGCGAGTCGACCGGCGAGCCAGCAATGACCATTAACCCCGCACCCTGCCACCGACCTTTCGGCCAGTCCCGGCACGCAGGATCGCGGGTTCGCCCCTGCCCGTTAGCCAGCCGCCCAGAGCCGGGGGTGGACCGGCCCCGGGCCTGTTTCCGACTCTCACCGCGAGGAGGTGGACAGGAGAAGTTTTGCCGCTCTCCCACCTTGCGGTATTGAGCGTGGCTAGTTCCCATTATTGTCCAATATCCTAAGTCCAATGTAGTTCCGATGTTATACTCTAACGAAAGAGAGTTAGAGTTACTCCCGCCGTTTACCCGCGCTCTCATTTAGCACCCTTAAGAGAGTTAGGGTTACTCCCGCCGTTTACCCGCGCTCCCATTTAACACCCTTGAGAGAGTTAGAGTTACTCCCGCCGTTTACCCGCGCCCCCATTTAACACCCTTGAGAGAGTTAGAGTTACTCCCGCCGTTTACCCGCGCTCTCATTTAACACCCTTAAGAGAGTTAGAGTTACTCCCGAAGTTTGCACGCTCCCCAATTTGTCCCTATTAAGAGAGTTAGGGTTACTCCCGCCGTTTACCCGCGCTCCCATTTAACACCCTTGAGAGAGTTAGAGTTACTCCCGCCGTTTACCCGCGCCCCCATTTAACACCCTTGAGAGAGTTTGAGTTACTCACGCCGTTTACCCGCGCTCCCATTTAAAACCCTTGAGAGAGTTAGAGTTACTCACGCCGTTTGCACGCGCTCCCATTTAAAACCCTTGAGAGAGTTAGAGTTACTCACGCCGTTTGCACGCTCCCCAATTTGTCCCTATTAGGAGAGTTAGGGTTACTCCCGCCGTTTACCAGCGCTCTCATTTAGCACCCTTAAGAGGGTTAGAGTTACTCCCGCCGTTTACCCGCGCTCCCATGTAACACCCTTGAGAGAGCTAGAGTTACTCACGCCGTTTGCACGCGCTCCCATTTAAAACCCCTGAGAGAGTTAGAGTTACTCACGCCGTTTGCACGCTCCCCAATTTGTCCCTATTAAGAGAGTTAGGGTTACTCCCGCCGTTTACCCGCGCTCCCATTTAACACCCTTGAGAGAGTTAGAGTTACTCCCGCCGTCTACCCGCGCCCCCATTTAACACCCTTGAGAGAGTTTGAGTTACGCACGCCGTTTTCCCGCGCTCCCATTTAAAAAACTTGAGAGAGTTAGAGTTACTCCCGCCGTTTACCCGCGCTCTCATTTAGCACCCTTAAGAGAGTTAGAGTTACACCCGCCGTTTACCCGCGCTATCATTTAACACCCTTGAGAGAGTTAGAGTTACTCACGCCGTTTGCACGCTCCCCAATTTGTCCCTATTAAGAGAGTTAGGGTTACTACCGCCGTTTACCCGCGCTCCCATTTAACACCCTTGAGAGAGTAAGAGTTACTCCCGCCGTCTACCCGCGTCCCCATTTAACACCCTTGAGAGAGTTTGAGTTGCTCACGCCGTTTTCCCGCGCTCCCATTTAAAAAACTTGAGAGAGTTAGAGTTACTCCCGCCGTTTACCCGCGCTCTCATTTAGCACCCTTAAGAGAGTTAGAGTTACTCCCGCCGTTTACCCGCGCTCTCATTTAACACCCTTGAGAGAGTTAGAGTTACTCCCGCCGTTTACCCGCGCCCCCATTTAACACCCTTGAGAGAGTTAGAGTTACTCCCGCCGTTTACCCGCGCTCACATTTAACACCCTTAAGAGAGTTAGAGTTACTCCCGAAGTTTGCACGCTCCCCAATTTGTCCCTATTAAGAGAGTTAGGGTTACTCCCGCCGTTTACCCGCGCTCCCATTTAACACCCTTGAGAGAGTTAGAGTTACTCCCGCCGTCTACCCGCGCCCCCATTTAACACCCTTGAGAGAGTTTGAGTTACGCACGCCGTTTTCCCGCGCTCCCATTTAAAAAACTTGAGAGAGTTAGAGTTACTCCCGCCGTTTACCCGCGCTCTCATTTAGCACCCTTAAGAGAGTTAGAGTTACAAGCGCCGTTTACCCGCGCTCCCATTTAACACCCTTGAGAGAGTTAGAGTTACTCACGCCGTTTGCACGCTCTCCAATTTGTCCCTATTAAGAGAGTTAGGGTTACTCCCGCCGTTTACCCGCGCTCCCATTTAACACCCTTGAGAGAGTTAGAGTTACTCCCGCCGTCTACCCGCGCCCCCATTTAACACCCTTGAGAGAGTTTGAGTTACGCACGCCGTTTTCCCGCGCTCCCATTTAAAAAACTTGAGAGAGTTAGAGTTACTCCCGCCGTTTACCCGCGCTCTCATTTAGCACCCTTAAGAGAGTTAGAGTTACACCCGCCGTTTGCACGCTCCCCAATTTGTCCCTATTAAGAGAGTTAGGGTTACTACCGCCGTTTACCCGCGCTCCCATTTAACACCCTTGAGAGAGTTAGAGTTACTCACGCCGTTTGCACGCTCCCCAATTTGTCCCTATTAAGAGAGTTAGGGTTACTACCGCCGTTTACCCGCGCTCCCATTTAACACCCTTGAGAGAGTTAGAGTTACTCCAGCCGTCTACCCGCGCCCCCATTTAACACCCTTGAGAGAGTTTGAGTTACTCACGCCGTTTTCCCGCGCTCCCATTTAAAAAACTTGAGAGAGTTAGAGTTACTCCCGCCGTTTACCCGCGCTCTCATTTAGCACCCTTAAGAGAGTTAGAGTTACTCCCGCCGTTTACCCGCGCTCTCATTTAACACCCTTAAGAGAGTTAGAGTTACTCCCGCCGTTTACCCGCGCCCCCATTTAACACCCTTGAGAGAGTTTGAGTTACTCACGCCGTTTACCCGCGCTCCCATTTAAAACCCTTGAGAGAGTTAGAGTTACTCCCGCCGTTTAAGCGCGCTCTCATTTAGCACCCTTAAGAGAGTTAGAGTTACTCCCGCCGTTTACCCGCGCTCTCATTTAGCACCCTTAAGAGGGTTAGAGTTACTCCCGCCGTTTACCCGCGCTCCCATGTTATTATTGCCAGAAAATTCACTAAATCTAAAAATATTTAAAACCCTTGAGAGAGTTAGAGTTACTCATACCGTTTGCACGCGCTCCCATTTAAAACCCTTGAGAGAGTTAGAGTTACTCACGCCGTTTGCACGCTCCCCAATTTGTCCCTATTAGGAGAGTTAGGGTTACTCCCGCCGTTTGCGCGCTCCCATTTAACACCCTTGAGAGAGTTAGAGTTACTCCCGCCGTTTACCTGCGCTCTCATTTAACACCCTTAAGAGAGTTAGAGTTACTCCCGCCGTTTGCACGCTCCCCAATTTGTCCCTATTAAGAGAGTTAGGGTTACTCCCGCCGTTTACCCGCGCTCCCATTTAACACCCTTGAGAGAGTTAGAGTTACTCCCGCCGTCTACCCGCGCCCCCATTTAACACCCTTGAGAGAGTTTGAGTTACTCACGCCGTTTTCCCGCGCTCCCATTTAAAAAACTTGAGAGAGTTAGAGTTACTCCCGCCGTTTACCCGCACTCTCATTTAGCATCCTTAAGAGAGTTAGAGTTACACCCGCCGTTTACCCGCGCTCCCATTTAACACCCTTGAGAGAGTTAGAGTTACTCACGCCGTTTGCACGCTCCCCAATTTGTCCCTATTAAGTGAGTTAGGGTTACTTCCGCCGTTTACCCGCGCTCCCATTTAACACCCTTGAGAGAGTTAGAGTTACTCCCGCCGTTTACCCGCGGTCCCATTTAAAACCCTTGAGAGAGTTAGAGTTACTCCCGCCGTTTGCACGCTCCCCAATTTGTCCCTATTAAGAGAGTTAGGGTTACTCCCGCCGTTTACCCGCGCTCCCATTTAACACCCTTGAGAGAGTTAGAGTTACTCCCGCCGTTTACCCGCGCCCCCATTTAACACCCTTGAGAGAGTTTGAGTTACTCACGCCGTTTACCCGCGCTCCCATTTAAAACCCTTGAGAGAGTTAGAGTTACTCCCGCCGTTTACCCGCGCTCTCATTTAGCACCCTTCAGAGAGTTAGAGTTACTCCCGCCGTTTACCCGCGCTCTCATTTAGCACCCTTAAGAGGGTTAGAGTTACTCCCGCCGTTTACCCGCGCTCCCATGTAACACCCTTGAGAGAGTTAGAGTTACTCACGCCGTTTGCACGCGCCCCCATTTAAAACCCTTGAGAGAGTTAGAGTTACTCACGCCGTTTGCACGCGCTCTCATTTAGCACCCTTAAGAGGGTTAGAGTTACTCCCGCCGTTTACCCGCGCTCCCATGTAACACCCTTGAGAGAGTTAGAGTTACTCCCGCCGTTTACCCGCGCTCTCATTTAGCACCCTTAAGAGAGTTAGAGTTACTCCCGCCGTTTACCCGCGCCCCCATTTAACACCCTTGAGAGAGTTAGAGTTACTCACGCCGTTTACCCGCGCTCTCATTTAGCACCCTTAAGATTGTTAGAGTTACTCCCGCCGTTTACGCGCGCTCCCATGTAACACCCTTGAGAGAGTTAGAGTTACTCCAGCCGTTTATCCGCGCTCTCATTTAGCACCCTTAAGAGAGTTAGAGTTACTCCCGCCGTTTACCCGCGCCCCCATTTAAAACCCTTGAGAGAGTTAGAGTTACTCCCGCCGTTTACCCGCGCTCTCATTTAGCACCCTTAAGAGAGTTAGAGTTACTCCCGCCGTTTACCCGCGCTCTCATTTAGCACCCTTAAGAGGGTTAGAGTTACTCCCGCCGTTTACCCGCGCTCCCATGTAACACCCTTGAGAGAGTTAGGGCTACTCCCGCCGTTTACCCGTGGTCCCATTTAAAACCCTTGAGAGAGTTAGAGTTACTCACGCCGTTTGCACGCGCTCTCATTTAGCACCCTTAAGAGGGTTAGAGTTACTCCCGCCGTTTACCCGCGCTCCCATGTAACACCCTTGAGAGAGTTAGAGTTACTCCCGCCGTTTACCCGCGCTCTCATTTAGCACCCTTCTCTGCACGCCGCCAGGCGTGTACTTACACCGAATTTCGGGACGGTGGCAAACCTCCGACCAGACAGGGTATCACTCCCCCGCCGGGCCGGTCGAAGAAGATGTCGTGCTCAGCACCCGGGCGCCTGGGACCTACGCCCGGGCACCACTTCGCCTCGAACATCAAAAAGCAGCCTCACATGAACGGCGGTCCCCACGAAACCAGCCAAAGGAACTATCCCCGACGGGAATCTCCTCCGCCGCCATTCGTAGAGGCCAGCAAGATTCAAGAGGGCAGGCGCGAGGCGCTCGGAAAAACCCCGGCAACGGCACCCCCAGAGATGGCGAACTATGCGAACCGGCGGTCGACGCAGGTGCTATAACGCGCCACGACCAGTCCGCCCCGGATGCTCGGGTCTTTGTCCCCGTCCGAGTTGGCACCTAACTCCTAAAACCAGGTGCCACCGCCCGGTTGGAAGCTGCCCTTATCGGGCGAGGGAACTTAGCTAGGAATCACGAATTCCCAGGAGGCCGGTCTGGCCGAGAGACCCATTGCCCAGCGGGGACCACGTGGAGTTGCCCCTCGATGCCAGGCTGGTTGCAAGCACCGATCCTTAAGCATCCGCTTCCCGTCCGGTCGGCCTGCCCGCCACGTGCCGTCCGACCCGCTTGCGAGTCGACCGGCGAGCCAGCAATGACCATTAACCCCGCACCCTGCCACCGACCTTTCGGCCAGTCCCGGCACGCAGGATCGCGGGTTCGCCCCTGCCCGTTAGCCAGCCGCCCAGAGCCGGGGGTGGACCGGCCCCGGGCCTGTTTCCGACTCTCACCGCGAGGAGGTGGACAGGAGAAGTTTTGCCGCTCTCCCACCTTGCGGTATTGAGCGTGGCTAGTTCCCATTATTGTCCAATATCCTAAGTCCAATGTAGTTCCGATGTTATACTCTAACGAAAGAGAGTTAGAGTTACTCCCGCCGTTTACCCGCGCTCTCATTTAGCACCCTTAAGAGAGTTAGGGTTACTCCCGCCGTTTACCCGCGCTCCCATTTAACACCCTTGAGAGAGTTAGAGTTACTCCCGCCGTTTACCCGCGCCCCCATTTAACACCCTTGAGAGAGTTAGAGTTACTCCCGCCGTTTACCCGCGCTCTCATTTAACACCCTTAAGAGAGTTAGAGTTACTCCCGAAGTTTGCACGCTCCCCAATTTGTCCCTATTAAGAGAGTTAGGGTTACTCCCGCCGTTTACCCGCGCTCCCATTTAACACCCTTGAGAGAGTTAGAGTTACTCCCGCCGTTTACCCGCGCCCCCATTTAACACCCTTGAGAGAGTTTGAGTTACTCACGCCGTTTACCCGCGCTCCCATTTAAAACCCTTGAGAGAGTTAGAGTTACTCACGCCGTTTGCACGCGCTCCCATTTAAAACCCTTGAGAGAGTTAGAGTTACTCACGCCGTTTGCACGCTCCCCAATTTGTCCCTATTAGGAGAGTTAGGGTTACTCCCGCCGTTTACCAGCGCTCTCATTTAGCACCCTTAAGAGGGTTAGAGTTACTCCCGCCGTTTACCCGCGCTCCCATGTAACACCCTTGAGAGAGCTAGAGTTACTCACGCCGTTTGCACGCGCTCCCATTTAAAACCCCTGAGAGAGTTAGAGTTACTCACGCCGTTTGCACGCTCCCCAATTTGTCCCTATTAAGAGAGTTAGGGTTACTCCCGCCGTTTACCCGCGCTCCCATTTAACACCCTTGAGAGAGTTAGAGTTACTCCCGCCGTCTACCCGCGCCCCCATTTAACACCCTTGAGAGAGTTTGAGTTACGCACGCCGTTTTCCCGCGCTCCCATTTAAAAAACTTGAGAGAGTTAGAGTTACTCCCGCCGTTTACCCGCGCTCTCATTTAGCACCCTTAAGAGAGTTAGAGTTACACCCGCCGTTTACCCGCGCTATCATTTAACACCCTTGAGAGAGTTAGAGTTACTCACGCCGTTTGCACGCTCCCCAATTTGTCCCTATTAAGAGAGTTAGGGTTACTACCGCCGTTTACCCGCGCTCCCATTTAACACCCTTGAGAGAGTAAGAGTTACTCCCGCCGTCTACCCGCGTCCCCATTTAACACCCTTGAGAGAGTTTGAGTTACTCACGCCGTTTTCCCGCGCTCCCATTTAAAAAACTTGAGAGAGTTAGAGTTACTCCCGCCGTTTACCCGCGCTCTCATTTAGCACCCTTAAGAGAGTTAGAGTTACTCCCGCCGTTTACCCGCGCTCTCATTTAACACCCTTCAGAGAGTTAGAGTTACTCCCGCCGTTTGCACGCTCCCCAATTTGTCCCTATTAAGAGAGTTAGGGTTACTCCCGCCGTTTACCCGCGCTCCCATTTAACACCCTTGAGAGAGTTAGAGTTACTCCCGCCGTTTAAGCGCGCTCTCATTTAGCACCCTTAAGAGAGTTAGAGTTACTCCCGCCGTTTACCCGCGCTCTCATTTAGCACCCTTAAGAGGGTTAGAGTTACTCCCGCCGTTTACCCGCGCTCCCATGTTATTATTGCCAGAAAATTCACTAAATCTAAAAATATTTAAAACCCTTGAGAGAGTTAGAGTTACTCACACCGTTTGCACGCGCTCCCATTTAAAACCCTTGAGAGAGTTAGAGTTACTCACGCCGTTTGCACGCTCCCCAATTTGTCCCTATTAGGAGAGTTAGGGTTACTCCCGCCGTTTGCGCGCTCCCATTTAACACCCTTGAGAGAGTTAGAGTTACTCCCGCCGTTTGCACGCTCCCCGATTTGTCCCTATTAAGAGAGTTAGGGTTACTCCCGCCGTTTACCCGCGCTCTCATTTAGCACCCTTGAGAGAGTTAGAGTTACTCCCGCCGTTTACCCGCGCTCTCATTTAGCACCCTTCAGAGAGTTAGAGTTACTCCCGCCGTTTGCACGCTCCCCGATTTGTCCCTATTAAGAGAGTTAGGGTTACTCCCGCCGTTTACCCGCGGTCCCATTTAAAACCCTTGAGAGAGTTAGAGTTACTCACGCCGTTTGCACGCTCCCCAATTTGTCCCTGTTAAGAGAGTTAGGGTTACTCCCGCCGTTTACCCGCGGTCCAATTTAAAACCCCTGAGAGAGTTAGAGTTACTCACGCCGTTTGCACGCTCCCCAATTTGTCCCTGTTAAGAGAGTTAGGGTTACTCCCGCCGTTTACCCGCGGTCCCATTTAAAACCCTTGAGAGAGTTAGAGTTACTCACGCCGTTTGCACGCGCTCCCATTTAAAACCCTTGAGAGAGTTAGAGTTACTCACGCCGTTTGCACGCTCCCCAATTTGTCCCTATTAGGAGAGTTAGGGTTACTCCCGCCGTTTGCGCGCTCCCATTTAACACCCTTGAGAGAGTTAGAGTTACTCCCGCCGTTTACCCGCGCTCTCATTTAACACCCTTAAGAGAGTTAGAGTTACTCCCGCCGTTTGCACGCTCCCCAATTTGTCCCTATTAAGAGAGTTAGGGTTACTCCCGCCGTTTACCCGCGCTCCCATTTAACACCCTTGAGAGAGTTAGAGTTACTCCCGCCGTCTACCCGCGCCCCCATTTAACACCCTTGAGAGAGTTTGAGTTACTCACGCCGTTTTCCCGCGCTCCCATTTAAAAAACTTGAGAGAGTTAGAGTTACTCCCGCCGTTTACCCGCACTCTCATTTAGCACCCTTAAGAGAGTTAGAGTTACACCCGCCGTTTACCCGCGCTCCCATTTAACACCCTTGAGAGAGTTAGAGTTACTCACGCCGTTTGCACGCTCCCCAATTTGTCCCTATTAAGTGAGTTAGGGTTACTTCCGCCGTTTACCCGCGCTCCCATTTAACACCCTTGAGAGAGTTAGAGTTACTCACGCCGTTTGCACGCTCCCCAATTTATCCCTGTTAAGAGAGTTAGGGTTACTCCCGCCGTTTACCCGCGGTCCCATTTAAAACCCTTGAGAGAGTTAGAGTTACTCACGCCGTTTGCACGCTCCCCAATTTGTCCCTGTTAAGAGAGTTAGGGTTACTCCCGCCGTTTACCCGCGGTCCCATTTAAAACCCTTTAGAGAGTTAGAGTTACTCACGCCGTTTGCACGCGCTCTCATTTAGCACCCGTAGGAGGGTTAGAGTTACTCCCGCCGTTTACCCGCGCTCCCATGTAACACCCTTGAGAAAGTTAGAGTTACTCCGCCGTTTACCCGCGCTCTCATTTAGCACCCTTAAGAGAGTTAGGGTTACTCCCGCCGTTTACCCGCGCTCTCATTTAGCACCCTTAAGAGAGTTAGGGTTACTCCCGCCATTTACCCGCGCTCCCATTTAAGACCCTTAAGAGAGTTAGAGTTACTCCCGCCGTTTACCCGCGCCCCCATTTAACACCCTTGAGAGAGTTTGAGTTACTCACGCCGTTTACCCGCGCTCCCATTTAAAACCCTTGAGAGAGTTAGAGTTACTCCCGCCGTTTACCCGCGCTCTCATTTAGCACCCTTAAGAGGGTTAGAGTTACTCCCGCCGTTTACCCGCGCTCCCATGTTATTATTGCCAGAAAGTTCACTAAATCTAAAAATATTTAAAACCCTTGAGAGAGTTAGAGTTACTCACGCCGTTTGCACGCGCTCCCATTTAAAACCCTTGAGAGAGTTAGAGTTACTCACGCCGTTTGCACGCTCCCCAATTTGTCCCTATTAGGAGAGTTAGGGTTACTCCCGCCGTTTGCACGCTCCCCAATTTGTCCCTATTAAGAGAGTTAGGGTTACTCCCGCCGTTTACCCGCGCTCCCATTTAACACCCTTGAGAGAGTTAGAGTTACTCCCGCCGTTTACCCGCGCCCCCATTTAACACCCTTGAGAGAGTTTGAGTTACTCACGCCGTTTACCCGCGCTCCCATTTAAAACCCTTGAGAGAGTTAGAGTTACTCCCGCCGTTTACCCGCGCTCTCATTTAGCACCCTTAAGAGAGTTAGAGTTACTCCCGCCGTTTACCCGCGCTCTCATTTAGCACCCTTAAGAGGGTTAGAGTTACTCCCGCCGTTTACCCGCGCTCCCATGTTATTATTGCCAGAAAGTTCACTAAATCTAAAAATATTTAAAACCCTTGAGAGAGTTAGAGTTACTCACGCCGTTTGCACGCGCTCCCATTTAAAACCCTTGAGAGAGTTAGAGTTACTCACGCCGTTTGCACGCTCCCCAATTTGTCCCTATTAGGAGAGTTAGGGTTACTCCCGCCGTTTGCACGCTCCCCGATTTGTCCCTATTAAGAGAGTTAGGGTTACTCCCGCCGTTTACCCGCGCTCTCATTTAGCACCCTTGAGAGAGTTAGAGTTACTCCCGCCGTTTACCCGCGCTCCCATTTAACACCCTTGAGAGAGTTAGAGTTACTCACGCCGTTTGCACGCGCTCCCATTTAATACCCTTGAGAGGGTTAGAGTTACTCACGCCGTTTGCACGCTCCCCAATTTGACCCTGTTAAGAGAGTTAGGGTTACTCCCGCCGTTTACCCGCGGTCCCATTTAAAACCCTTGAGAGAGTTAGAGTTACTCACGCCGTTTGCACGCTCACCAATTTGTCCCTGTTAAGAGAGTTAGGGTTACTCCCGCCGTTTACCCGCGGTCCCATTTAAAACCCTTGAGAGAGTTAGATTTACTCACGCCGTTTGCACGCGCTCCCATTTAACACCCTTGAGAGGGTTAGAGTTACTCACGCCGTTTGCACGCTCCCCAATTTGTCCCTGTTAAGAGAGTTAGGGTTACTCCCGCCGTTTACCCGCGGTCCCATTTAAAACCCTTGAGAGAGTTAGAGTTACTCACGCCGTTTGCACGCTCCCCAATTTGTCCCTGTTAAGAGAGTTAGGGTTACTCCCGCCGTTTACCCGCGGTCCCATTTAAAACCCTTGAGAGAGTTAGATTTACTCACGCCGTTTGCACGCGCTCTCATTTAGCACCCTTAAGAGGGTTAGAGTTACTCCCGCCGTTTACCCGCGCTCCCATGTAACACCCTTGAGAGAGTTAGAGTTACTCCAGCCGTTTACCCGCGCTCTCATTTAGCACCCTTAAGAGAGTTAGAGTTACTCCGGCCGTTTACCCGCGCCCCCATTTAACACCCTTGAGAGAGTTAGAGTTACTCACGCCGTTTGCACGCGCTCTCATTTAGCACCCTTAAGAGGGTTAGAGTTACTCCCGCCGTTTACCCGCGCTCCCATGTAACACCCTTGAGAGAGTTAGAGTTACTCCCGCCGTTTACCCGCGCTCTCATTTAGCACCCTTAAGAGAGTTAGAGTTACTCCCGCCGTTTACCCGCGCCCCCATTTAACACCCTTGAGAGAGTTAGAGTTACTCACGCCGTTTACCCGCGCTCTCATTTAGCACCCTTAAGAGGGTTAGAGTTACTCCCGCCGTTTACGCGCGCTCCCATGTAACACCCTTGAGAGAGTTAGAGTTACTCCAGCCGTTTATCCGCGCTCTCATTTAGCACCCTTAAGAGAGTTAGAGTTACTCCCGCCGTTTACCCGCGCCCCCATTTAAAACCCTTGAGAGAGTTAGAGTTACTCCCGCCGTTTACCCGCGCTCTCATTTAGCACCCTTAAGAGAGTTAGAGTTACTCCCGCCGTTTACCCGCGCTCTCATTTAGCACCCTTAAGAGGGTTAGAGTTACTCCCGCCGTTTACCCGCGCTCCCATGTAACACCCTTGAGAGAGTTAGGGTTACTCCCGCCGTTTACCCGCGGTCCCATTTAAAACCCTTGAGAGAGTTAGAGTTACTCACGCCGTTTGCACGCGCTCTCATTTAGCACCCTTAAGAGGGTTAGAGTTACTCCCGCCGTTTACCCGCGCTCCCATGTAACACCCTTGAGAGAGTTAGAGTTACTCCCGCCGTTTACCCGCGCTCTCATTTAGCACCCTTCTCTGCACGCCGCCAGGCGTGTACTTACACCGAATTTCGGGACGGTGGCAAACCTCCGACCAGACAGGGTATCACTCCCCCGCCGGGCCGGTCGAAGAAGATGTCGTGCTCAGCACCCGGGCGCCTGGGACCTACGCCCGGGCACCACTTCGCCTCGAACATCAAAAAGCAGCCTCACATGAACGGCGGTCCCCACGAAACCAGCCAAAGGAACGATCCCCGACGGGAATCTCCTCCGCCGCCATTCGTAGAGGCCAGCAAGATTCAAGAGGGCAGGCGCGAGGCGCTCGGAAAAACCCCGGCAACGGCACCCCCAGAGATGGCGAACTATGCGAACCGGCGGTCGACGCAGGTGCTATAACGCGCCACGACCAGTCCGCCCCGGATGCTCGGGTCTTTGTCCCCGTCCGAGTTGGCACCTAACTCCTAAAACCAGGTGCCACCGCCCGGTTGGAAGCTGCCCTTATCGGGCGAGGGAACTTAGCTAGGAATCACGAATTCCCAGGAGGCCGGTCTGGCCGAGAGACCCATTGCCCAGCGGGGACCACGTGGAGGTGCCCCTCGATGCCAGGCTGGTTGCAAGCACCGATCCTTAAGCATCCGCTTCCCGTCCGGTCGGCCTGCCCGCCACGTGCCGTCCGACCCGCTTGCGAGTCGACCGGCGAGCCAGCAATGACCATTAACCCCGCACCCTGCCACCGACCTTTCGGCCAGTCCCGGCACGCAGGATCGCGGGTTCGCCCCTGCCCGTTAGCCAGCCGCCCAGAGCCGGGGGTGGACCGGCCCCGGGCCTGTTTCCGACTCTCACCGCGAGGAGGTGGACAGGAGAAGTTTTGCCGCTTTCCCACCTTGCGGTATTGAGCGTGGCTAGTTCCCATTATTGTCCAATATCCTAAGTCCAATGTAGTTCCGATGTTATACTCTAACGAAAGAGAGTTAGAGTTACTCCCGCCGTTTACCCGCGCTCTCATTTAGCACCCTTAAGAGAGTTAGGGTTACTCCCGCCGTTTACCCGCGCTCCCATTTAACACCCTTGAGAGAGTTAGAGTTACTCCCGCCGTTTACCCGCGCCCCCATTTAACACCCTTGAGAGAGTTAGAGTTACTCCCGCCGTTTACCCGCGCTCACATTTAACACCCTTAAGAGAGTTAGAGTTACTCCCGAAGTTTGCACGCTCCCCAATTTGTCCCTATTAAGAGAGTTAGGGTTACTCCCGCCGTTTACCCGCGCTCCCATTTAACACCCTTGAGAGAGTTAGAGTTACTCCCGCCGTCTACCCGCGCCCCCATTTAACACCCTTGAGAGAGTTTGAGTTACGCACGCCGTTTTCCCGCGCTCCCATTTAAAAAACTTGAGAGAGTTAGAGTTACTCCCGCCGTTTACCCGCGCTCTCATTTAGCACCCTTAAGAGAGTTAGAGTTACAAGCGCCGTTTACCCGCGCTCCCATTTAACACCCTTGAGAGAGTTAGAGTTACTCACGCCGTTTGCACGCTCTCCAATTTGTCCCTATTAAGAGAGTTAGGGTTACTCCCGCCGTTTACCCGCGCTCCCATTTAACACCCTTGAGAGAGTTAGCGTTACTCCCGCCGTCTACCCGCGCCCCCATTTAACACCCTTGAGAGAGTTTGAGTTACGCACGCCGTTTTCCCGCGCTCCCATTTAAAAAACTTGAGAGAGTTAGAGTTACTCCCGCCGTTTACCCGCGCTCTCATTTAGCACCCTTAAGAGAGTTAGAGTTACACCCGCCGTTTACCCGCGCTCCCATTTAACACCCTTGAGAGAGTTAGAGTTACTCACGCCGTTTGCACGCTCCCCAATTTGTCCCTATTAAGAGAGTTAGGGTTACTACCGCCGTTTACCCGCGCTCCCATTTAACACCCTTGAGAGAGTTAGAGTTACTCCAGCCGTCTACCCGCGCCCCCATTTAACACCCTTGAGAGAGTTTGAGTTACTCACGCCGTTTTCCCGCGCTCCCATTTAAAAAACTTGAGAGAGTTAGAGTTACTCCCGCCGTTTACCCGCGCTCTCATTTAGCACCCTTAAGAGAGTTAGAGTTACTCCCGCCGTTTACCCGCGCTCTCATTTAACACCCTTAAGAGAGTTAGAGTTACTCCCGCCGTTTACCCGCGCCCCCATTTAACACCCTTGAGAGAGTTTGAGTTACTCACGCCGTTTACCCGCGCTCCCATTTAAAACCCTTGAGAGAGTTAGAGTTACTCCCGCCGTTTAAGCGCGCTCTCATTTAGCACCCTTAAGAGAGTTAGAGTTACTCCCGCCGTTTACCCGCGCTCTCATTTAGCACCCTTAAGAGGGTTAGAGTTACTCCCGCCGTTTACCCGCGCTCCCATGTTATTATTGCCAGAAAATTCACTAAATCTAAAAATATTTAAAACCCTTGAGAGAGTTAGAGTTACTCACACCGTTTGCACGCGCTCCCATTTAAAACCCTTGAGAGAGTTAGAGTTACTCACGCCGTTTGCACGCTCCCCAATTTGTCCCTATTAGGAGAGTTAGGGTTACTCCCGCCGTTTGCGCGCTCCCATTTAACACCCTTGAGAGAGTTAGAGTTACTCCCGCCGTTTACCTGCGCTCTCATTTAACACCCTTAAGAGAGTTAGAGTTACTCCCGCCGTTTGCACGCTCCCCAATTTGTCCCTATTAAGAGAGTTAGGGTTACTCCCGCCGTTTACCCGCGCTCCCATTTAACACCCTTGAGAGAGTTAGAGTTACTCCCGCCGTCTACCCGCGCCCCCATTTAACACCCTTGAGAGAGTTTGAGTTACTCACGCCGTTTTCCCGCGCTCCCATTTAAAAAACTTGAGAGAGTTAGAGTTACTCCCGCCGTTTACCCGCACTCTCATTTAGCACCCTTAAGAGAGTTAGAGTTACACCCGCCGTTTACCCGCGCTCCCATTTAACACCCTTGAGAGAGTTAGAGTTACTCACGCCGTTTGCACGCTCCCCAATTTGTCCCTATTAAGTGAGTTAGGGTTACTTCCGCCGTTTACCCGCGCTCCCATTTAACACCCTTGAGAGAGTTAGAGTTACTCCCGCCGTTTACCCGCGGTCCCATTTAAAACCCTTGAGAGAGTTAGAGTTACTCCCGGCGTTTGCACGCTCCCCAATTTGTCCCTATTAAGAGAGTTAGGGTTACTCCCGCCGTTTACCCGCGCTCCCATTTAACACCCTTGAGAGAGTTAGAGTTACTCCCGCCGTTTACCCGCGCCCCCATTTAACACCCTTGAGAGAGTTTGAGTTACTCACGCCGTTTACCCGCGCTCCCATTTAAAACCCTTGAGAGAGTTAGAGTTACTCCCGCCGTTTACCCGCGCTCTCATTTAGCACCCTTCAGAGAGTTAGAGTTACTCCCGCCGTTTACCCGCGCTCTCATTTAGCACCCTTAAGAGGGTTAGAGTTACTCCCGCCGTTTACCCGCGCTCCCATGTAACACCCTTGAGAGAGTTAGAGTTACTCACGCCGTTTGCACGCGCCCCCATTTAAAACCCTTGAGAGAGTTAGAGTTACTCACGCCGTTTGCACGCGCTCTCATTTAGCACCCTTAAGAGGGTTAGAGTTACTCCCGCCGTTTACCCGCGCTCCCATGTAACACCCTTGAGAGAGTTAGAGTTACTCCCGCCGTTTACCCGCGCTCTCATTTAGCACCCTTAAGAGAGTTAGAGTTACTCCCGCCGTTTACCCGCGCCCCCATTTAACACCCTTGAGAGAGTTAGAGTTACTCACGCCGTTTACCCGCGCTCTCATTTAGCACCCTTAAGAGGGTTAGAGTTACTCCCGCCGTTTACGCGCGCTCCCATGTAACACCCTTGAGAGAGTTAGAGTTACTCCAGCCGTTTATCCGCGCTCTCATTTAGCACCCTTAAGAGAGTTAGAGTTACTCCCGCCGTTTACCCGCGCCCCCATTTAAAACCCTTGAGAGAGTTAGAGTTACTCCCGCCGTTTACCCGCGCTCTCATTTAGCACCCTTAAGAGGGTTAGAGTTACTCCCGCCGTTTACCCGCGCTCCCATGTAACACCCTTGAGAGAGTTAGAGTTACTCACGCCGTTTGCACGCGCCCCCATTTAAAACCCTTGAGAGAGTTAGAGTTACTCACGCCGTTTGCACGCGCTCTCATTTAGCACCCTTAAGAGGGTTAGAGTTACTCCCGCCGTTTACCCGCGCTCCCATGTAACACCCTTGAGAGAGTTAGAGTTACTCCCGCCGTTTACCCGCGCTCTCATTTAGCACCCTTAAGAGAGTTAGAGTTACTCCCGCCGTTTACCCGCGCCCCCATTTAACACCCTTGAGAGAGTTAGAGTTACTCACGCCGTTTACCCGCGCTCTCATTTAGCACCCTTAAGAGGGTTAGAGTTACTCCCGCCGTTTACGCGCGCTCCCATGTAACACCCTTGAGAGAGTTAGAGTTACTCCAGCCGTTTATCCGCGCTCTCATTTAGCACCCTTAAGAGAGTTAGAGTTACTCCCGCCGTTTACCCGCGCCCCCATTTAAAACCCTTGAGAGAGTTAGAGTTACTCCCGCCGTTTACCCGCGCTCTCATTTAGCACCCTTAAGAGAGTTAGAGTTACTCCCGCCGTTTACCCGCGCTCTCATTTAGCACCCTTAAGAGGGTTAGAGTTACTCCCGCCGTTTACCCGCGCTCCCATGTAACACCCTTGAGAGAGTTAGGGCTACTCCCGCCGTTTACCCGTGGTCCCATTTAAAACCCTTGAGAGAGTTAGAGTTACTCACGCCGTTTGCACGCGCTCTCATTTAGCACCCTTAAGAGGGTTAGAGTTACTCCCGCCGTTTACCCGCGCTCCCATGTAACACCCTTGAGAGAGTTAGAGTTACTCCCGCCGTTTACCCGCGCTCTCATTTAGCACCCTTCTCTGCACGCCGCCAGGCGTGTACTTACACCGAATTTCGGGACGGTGGCAAACCTCCGACCAGACAGGGTATCACTCCCCCGCCGGGCCGGTCGAAGAAGATGTCGTGCTCAGCACCCGGGCGCCTGGGACCTACGCCCGGGCACCACTTCGCCTCGAACATCAAAAAGCAGCCTCACATGAACGGCGGTCCCCACGAAACCAGCCAAAGGAACTATCCCCGACGGGAATCTCCTCCGCCGCCATTCGTAGAGGCCAGCAAGATTCAAGAGGGCAGGCGCGAGGCGCTCGGAAAAACCCCGGCAACGGCACCCCCAGAGATGGCGAACTATGCGAACCGGCGGTCGACGCAGGTGCTATAACGCGCCACGACCAGTCCGCCCCGGATGCTCGGGTCTTTGTCCCCGTCCGAGTTGGCACCTAACTCCTAAAACCAGGTGCCACCGCCCGGTTGGAAGCTGCCCTTATCGGGCGAGGGAACTTAGCTAGGAATCACGAATTCCCAGGAGGCCGGTCTGGCCGAGAGACCCATTGCCCAGCGGGGACCACGTGGAGGTGCCCCTCGATGCCAGGCTGGTTGCAAGCACCGATCCTTAAGCATCCGCTTCCCGTCCGGTCGGCCTGCCCGCCACGTGCCGTCCGACCCGCTTGCGAGTCGACCGGCGAGCCAGCAATGACCATTAACCCCGCACCCTGCCACCGACCTTTCGGCCAGTCCCGGCACGCAGGATCGCGGGTTCGCCCCTGCCCGTTAGCCAGCCGCCCAGAGCCGGGGGTGGACCGGCCCCGGGCCTGTTTCCGACTCTCACCGCGAGGAGGTGGACAGGAGAAGTTTTGCCGCTCTCCCACCTTGCGGTATTGAGCGTGGCTAGTTCCCATTATTGTCCAATATCCTAAGTCCAATGTAGTTCCGATGTTATACTCTAACGAAAGAGAGTTAGAGTTACTCCCGCCGTTTACCCGCGCTCTCATTTAGCACCCTTAAGAGAGTTAGGGTTACTCCCGCCGTTTACCCGCGCTCCCATTTAACACCCTTGAGAGAGTTAGAGTTACTCCCGCCGTTTACCCGCGCCCCCATTTAACACCCTTGAGAGAGTTAGAGTTACTCCCGCCGTTTACCCGCGCTCTCATTTAACACCCTTAAGAGAGTTAGAGTTACTCCCGAAGTTTGCACGCTCCCCAATTTGTCCCTATTAAGAGAGTTAGGGTTACTCCCGCCGTTTACCCGCGCTCCCATTTAACACCCTTGAGAGAGTTAGAGTTACTCCCGCCGTTTACCCGCGCCCCCATTTAACACCCTTGAGAGAGTTTGAGTTACTCACGCCGTTTACCCGCGCTCCCATTTAAAACCCTTGAGAGAGTTAGAGTTACTCACGCCGTTTGCACGCGCTCCCATTTAAAACCCTTGAGAGAGTTAGAGTTACTCACGCCGTTTGCACGCTCCCCAATTTGTCCCTATTAGGAGAGTTAGGGTTACTCCCGCCGTTTACCAGCGCTCTCATTTAGCACCCTTAAGAGGGTTAGAGTTACTCCCGCCGTTTACCCGCGCTCCCATGTAACACCCTTGAGAGAGCTAGAGTTACTCACGCCGTTTGCACGCGCTCCCATTTAAAACCCCTGAGAGAGTTAGAGTTACTCACGCCGTTTGCACGCTCCCCAATTTGTCCCTATTAAGAGAGTTAGGGTTACTCCCGCCGTTTACCCGCGCTCCCATTTAACACCCTTGAGAGAGTTAGAGTTACTCCCGCCGTCTACCCGCGCCCCCATTTAACACCCTTGAGAGAGTTTGAGTTACGCACGCCGTTTTCCCGCGCTCCCATTTAAAAAACTTGAGAGAGTTAGAGTTACTCCCGCCGTTTACCCGCGCTCTCATTTAGCACCCTTAAGAGAGTTAGAGTTACACCCGCCGTTTACCCGCGCTATCATTTAACACCCTTGAGAGAGTTAGAGTTACTCACGCCGTTTGCACGCTCCCCAATTTGTCCCTATTAAGAGAGTTAGGGTTACTACCGCCGTTTACCCGCGCTCCCATTTAACACCCTTGAGAGAGTAAGAGTTACTCCCGCCGTCTACCCGCGTCCCCATTTAACACCCTTGAGAGAGTTTGAGTTGCTCACGCCGTTTTCCCGCGCTCCCATTTAAAAAACTTGAGAGAGTTAGAGTTACTCCCGCCGTTTACCCGCGCTCTCATTTAGCACCCTTAAGAGAGTTAGAGTTACTCCCGCCGTTTACCCGCGCTCTCATTTAACACCCTTGAGAGAGTTAGAGTTACTCCCGCCGTTTACCCGCGCCCCCATTTAACACCCTTGAGAGAGTTAGAGTTACTCCCGCCGTTTACCCGCGCTCACATTTAACACCCTTAAGAGAGTTAGAGTTACTCCCGAAGTTTGCACGCTCCCCAATTTGTCCCTATTAAGAGAGTTAGGGTTACTCCCGCCGTTTACCCGCGCTCCCATTTAACACCCTTGAGAGAGTTAGAGTTACTCCCGCCGTCTACCCGCGCCCCCATTTAACACCCTTGAGAGAGTTTGAGTTACGCACGCCGTTTTCCCGCGCTCCCATTTAAAAAACTTGAGAGAGTTAGAGTTACTCCCGCCGTTTACCCGCGCTCTCATTTAGCACCCTTAAGAGAGTTAGAGTTACAAGCGCCGTTTACCCGCGCTCCCATTTAACACCCTTGAGAGAGTTAGAGTTACTCACGCCGTTTGCACGCTCTCCAATTTGTCCCTATTAAGAGAGTTAGGGTTACTCCCGCCGTTTACCCGCGCTCCCATTTAACACCCTTGAGAGAGTTAGAGTTACTCCCGCCGTCTACCCGCGCCCCCATTTAACACCCTTGAGAGAGTTTGAGTTACGCACGCCGTTTTCCCGCGCTCCCATTTAAAAAACTTGAGAGAGTTAGAGTTACTCCCGCCGTTTACCCGCGCTCTCATTTAGCACCCTTAAGAGAGTTAGAGTTACACCCGCCGTTTACCCGCGCTCCCATTTAACACCCTTGAGAGAGTTAGAGTTACTCACGCCGTTTGCACGCTCCCCAATTTGTCCCTATTAAGAGAGTTAGGGTTACTACCGCCGTTTACCCGCGCTCCCATTTAACACCCTTGAGAGAGTTAGAGTTACTCCAGCCGTCTACCCGCGCCCCCATTTAACACCCTTGAGAGAGTTTGAGTTACTCACGCCGTTTTCCCGCGCTCCCATTTAAAAAACTTGAGAGAGTTAGAGTTACTCCCGCCGTTTACCCGCGCTCTCATTTAGCACCCTTAAGAGAGTTAGAGTTACTCCCGCCGTTTACCCGCGCTCTCATTTAACACCCTTAAGAGAGTTAGAGTTACTCCCGCCGTTTACCCGCGCCCCCATTTAACACCCTTGAGAGAGTTTGAGTTACTCACGCCGTTTACCCGCGCTCCCATTTAAAACCCTTGAGAGAGTTAGAGTTACTCCCGCCGTTTAAGCGCGCTCTCATTTAGCACCCTTAAGAGAGTTAGAGTTACTCCCGCCGTTTACCCGCGCTCTCATTTAGCACCCTTAAGAGGGTTAGAGTTACTCCCGCCGTTTACCCGCGCTCCCATGTTATTATTGCCAGAAAATTCACTAAATCTAAAAATATTTAAAACCCTTGAGAGAGTTAGAGTTACTCATACCGTTTGCACGCGCTCCCATTTAAAACCCTTGAGAGAGTTAGAGTTACTCACGCCGTTTGCACGCTCCCCAATTTGTCCCTATTAGGAGAGTTAGGGTTACTCCCGCCGTTTGCGCGCTCCCATTTAACACCCTTGAGAGAGTTAGAGTTACTCCCGCCGTTTACCTGCGCTCTCATTTAACACCCTTAAGAGAGTTAGAGTTACTCCCGCCGTTTGCACGCTCCCCAATTTGTCCCTATTAAGAGAGTTAGGGTTACTCCCGCCGTTTACCCGCGCTCCCATTTAACACCCTTGAGAGAGTTAGAGTTACTCCCGCCGTCTACCCGCGCCCCCATTTAACACCCTTGAGAGAGTTTGAGTTACTCACGCCGTTTTCCCGCGCTCCCATTTAAAAAACTTGAGAGAGTTAGAGTTACTCCCGCCGTTTACCCGCACTCTCATTTAGCATCCTTAAGAGAGTTAGAGTTACACCCGCCGTTTACCCGCGCTCCCATTTAACACCCTTGAGAGAGTTAGAGTTACTCACGCCGTTTGCACGCTCCCCAATTTGTCCCTATTAAGTGAGTTAGGGTTACTTCCGCCGTTTACCCGCGCTCCCATTTAACACCCTTGAGAGAGTTAGAGTTACTCCCGCCGTTTACCCGCGGTCCCATTTAAAACCCTTGAGAGAGTTAGAGTTACTCCCGCCGTTTGCACGCTCCCCAATTTGTCCCTATTAAGAGAGTTAGGGTTACTCCCGCCGTTTACCCGCGCTCCCATTTAACACCCTTGAGAGAGTTAGAGTTACTCCCGCCGTTTACCCGCGCCCCCATTTAACACCCTTGAGAGAGTTTGAGTTACTCACGCCGTTTACCCGCGCTCCCATTTAAAACCCTTGAGAGAGTTAGAGTTACTCCCGCCGTTTACCCGCGCTCTCATTTAGCACCCTTCAGAGAGTTAGAGTTACTCCCGCCGTTTACCCGCGCTCTCATTTAGCACCCTTAAGAGGGTTAGAGTTACTCCCGCCGTTTACCCGCGCTCCCATGTAACACCCTTGAGAGAGTTAGAGTTACTCACGCCGTTTGCACGCGCCCCCATTTAAAACCCTTGAGAGAGTTAGAGTTACTCACGCCGTTTGCACGCGCTCTCATTTAGCACCCTTAAGAGGGTTAGAGTTACTCCCGCCGTTTACCCGCGCTCCCATGTAACACCCTTGAGAGAGTTAGAGTTACTCCCGCCGTTTACCCGCGCTCTCATTTAGCACCCTTAAGAGAGTTAGAGTTACTCCCGCCGTTTACCCGCGCCCCCATTTAACACCCTTGAGAGAGTTAGAGTTACTCACGCCGTTTACCCGCGCTCTCATTTAGCACCCTTAAGATTGTTAGAGTTACTCCCGCCGTTTACGCGCGCTCCCATGTAACACCCTTGAGAGAGTTAGAGTTACTCCAGCCGTTTATCCGCGCTCTCATTTAGCACCCTTAAGAGAGTTAGAGTTACTCCCGCCGTTTACCCGCGCCCCCATTTAAAACCCTTGAGAGAGTTAGAGTTACTCCCGCCGTTTACCCGCGCTCTCATTTAGCACCCTTAAGAGAGTTAGAGTTACTCCCGCCGTTTACCCGCGCTCTCATTTAGCACCCTTAAGAGGGTTAGAGTTACTCCCGCCGTTTACCCGCGCTCCCATGTAACACCCTTGAGAGAGTTAGGGCTACTCCCGCCGTTTACCCGTGGTCCCATTTAAAACCCTTGAGAGAGTTAGAGTTACTCACGCCGTTTGCACGCGCTCTCATTTAGCACCCTTAAGAGGGTTAGAGTTACTCCCGCCGTTTACCCGCGCTCCCATGTAACACCCTTGAGAGAGTTAGAGTTACTCCCGCCGTTTACCCGCGCTCTCATTTAGCACCCTTCTCTGCACGCCGCCAGGCGTGTACTTACACCGAATTTCGGGACGGTGGCAAACCTCCGACCAGACAGGGTATCACTCCCCCGCCGGGCCGGTCGAAGAAGATGTCGTGCTCAGCACCCGGGCGCCTGGGACCTACGCCCGGGCACCACTTCGCCTCGAACATCAAAAAGCAGCCTCACATGAACGGCGGTCCCCACGAAACCAGCCAAAGGAACTATCCCCGACGGGAATCTCCTCCGCCGCCATTCGTAGAGGCCAGCAAGATTCAAGAGGGCAGGCGCGAGGCGCTCGGAAAAACCCCGGCAACGGCACCCCCAGAGATGGCGAACTATGCGAACCGGCGGTCGACGCAGGTGCTATAACGCGCCACGACCAGTCCGCCCCGGATGCTCGGGTCTTTGTCCCCGTCCGAGTTGGCACCTAACTCCTAAAACCAGGTGCCACCGCCCGGTTGGAAGCTGCCCTTATCGGGCGAGGGAACTTAGCTAGGAATCACGAATTCCCAGGAGGCCGGTCTGGCCGAGAGACCCATTGCCCAGCGGGGACCACGTGGAGGTGCCCCTCGATGCCAGGCTGGTTGCAAGCACCGATCCTTAAGCATCCGCTTCCCGTCCGGTCGGCCTGCCCGCCACGTGCCGTCCGACCCGCTTGCGAGTCGACCGGCGAGCCAGCAATGACCATTAACCCCGCACCCTGCCACCGACCTTTCGGCCAGTCCCGGCACGCAGGATCGCGGGTTCGCCCCTGCCCGTTAGCCAGCCGCCCAGAGCCGGGGGTGGACCGGCCCCGGGCCTGTTTCCGACTCTCACCGCGAGGAGGTGGACAGGAGAAGTTTTGCCGCTCTCCCACCTTGCGGTATTGAGCGTGGCTAGTTCCCATTATTGTCCAATATCCTAAGTCCAATGTAGTTCCGATGTTATACTCTAACGAAAGAGAGTTAGAGTTACTCCCGCCGTTTACCCGCGCTCTCATTTAGCACCCTTAAGAGAGTTAGGGTTACTCCCGCCGTTTACCCGCGCTCCCATTTAACACCCTTGAGAGAGTTAGAGTTACTCCCGCCGTTTACCCGCGCCCCCATTTAACACCCTTGAGAGAGTTAGAGTTACTCCCGCCGTTTACCCGCGCTCTCATTTAACACCCTTAAGAGAGTTAGAGTTACTCCCGAAGTTTGCACGCTCCCCAATTTGTCCCTATTAAGAGAGTTAGGGTTACTCCCGCCGTTTACCCGCGCTCCCATTTAACACCCTTGAGAGAGTTAGAGTTACTCCCGCCGTTTACCCGCGCCCCCATTTAACACCCTTGAGAGAGTTTGAGTTACTCACGCCGTTTACCCGCGCTCCCATTTAAAACCCTTGAGAGAGTTAGAGTTACTCACGCCGTTTGCACGCGCTCCCATTTAAAACCCTTGAGAGAGTTAGAGTTACTCACGCCGTTTGCACGCTCCCCAATTTGTCCCTATTAGGAGAGTTAGGGTTACTCCCGCCGTTTACCAGCGCTCTCATTTAGCACCCTTAAGAGGGTTAGAGTTACTCCCGCCGTTTACCCGCGCTCCCATGTAACACCCTTGAGAGAGCTAGAGTTACTCACGCCGTTTGCACGCGCTCCCATTTAAAACCCCTGAGAGAGTTAGAGTTACTCACGCCGTTTGCACGCTCCCCAATTTGTCCCTATTAAGAGAGTTAGGGTTACTCCCGCCGTTTACCCGCGCTCCCATTTAACACCCTTGAGAGAGTTAGAGTTACTCCCGCCGTCTACCCGCGCCCCCATTTAACACCCTTGAGAGAGTTTGAGTTACGCACGCCGTTTTCCCGCGCTCCCATTTAAAAAACTTGAGAGAGTTAGAGTTACTCCCGCCGTTTACCCGCGCTCTCATTTAGCACCCTTAAGAGAGTTAGAGTTACACCCGCCGTTTACCCGCGCTATCATTTAACACCCTTGAGAGAGTTAGAGTTACTCACGCCGTTTGCACGCTCCCCAATTTGTCCCTATTAAGAGAGTTAGGGTTACTACCGCCGTTTACCCGCGCTCCCATTTAACACCCTTGAGAGAGTAAGAGTTACTCCCGCCGTCTACCCGCGTCCCCATTTAACACCCTTGAGAGAGTTTGAGTTACTCACGCCGTTTTCCCGCGCTCCCATTTAAAAAACTTGAGAGAGTTAGAGTTACTCCCGCCGTTTACCCGCGCTCTCATTTAGCACCCTTAAGAGAGTTAGAGTTACTCCCGCCGTTTACCCGCGCTCTCATTTAACACCCTTCAGAGAGTTAGAGTTACTCCCGCCGTTTGCACGCTCCCCAATTTGTCCCTATTAAGAGAGTTAGGGTTACTCCCGCCGTTTACCCGCGCTCCCATTTAACACCCTTGAGAGAGTTAGAGTTACTCCCGCCGTTTAAGCGCGCTCTCATTTAGCACCCTTAAGAGAGTTAGAGTTACTCCCGCCGTTTACCCGCGCTCTCATTTAGCACCCTTAAGAGGGTTAGAGTTACTCCCGCCGTTTACCCGCGCTCCCATGTTATTATTGCCAGAAAATTCACTAAATCTAAAAATATTTAAAACCCTTGAGAGAGTTAGAGTTACTCACACCGTTTGCACGCGCTCCCATTTAAAACCCTTGAGAGAGTTAGAGTTACTCACGCCGTTTGCACGCTCCCCAATTTGTCCCTATTAGGAGAGTTAGGGTTACTCCCGCCGTTTGCGCGCTCCCATTTAACACCCTTGAGAGAGTTAGAGTTACTCCCGCCGTTTGCACGCTCCCCGATTTGTCCCTATTAAGAGAGTTAGGGTTACTCCCGCCGTTTACCCGCGCTCTCATTTAGCACCCTTGAGAGAGTTAGAGTTACTCCCGCCGTTTACCCGCGCTCTCATTTAGCACCCTTCAGAGAGTTAGAGTTACTCCCGCCGTTTGCACGCTCCCCGATTTGTCCCTATTAAGAGAGTTAGGGTTACTCCCGCCGTTTACCCGCGGTCCCATTTAAAACCCTTGAGAGAGTTAGAGTTACTCACGCCGTTTGCACGCTCCCCAATTTGTCCCTGTTAAGAGAGTTAGGGTTACTCCCGCCGTTTACCCGCGGTCCAATTTAAAACCCTTGAGAGAGTTAGATTTACTCACGCCGTTTGCACGCGCTCTCATTTAGCACCCTTAAGAGGGTTAGAGTTACTCCCGCCGTTTACCCGCGCTCCCATGTAACACCCTTGAGAGAGTTAGAGTTACTCCAGCCGTTTACCCGCGCTCTCATTTAGCACCCTTAAGAGAGTTAGAGTTACTCCGGCCGTTTACCCGCGCCCCCATTTAACACCCTTGAGAGAGTTAGAGTTACTCACGCCGTTTGCACGCTCCCCAATTTGTCCCTGTTAAGAGAGTTAGGGTTACTCCCGCCGTTTACCCGCGGTCCCGTTTAAAACCCTTGAGAGAGTTAGAGTTACTCACGCCGTTTGCACGCTCCCCAATTTGTCCCTGTTAAGAGAGTTAGGGTTACTCCCGCCGTTTACCCGCGGTCCCATTTAAAACCCTTGAGAGAGTTAGAGTTACTCACGCCGTTTGCACGCGCTCTCATTTAGCACCCTTAAGAAGGTTAGAGTTACTCCCGCCGTTTACCCGCGCTCCCATGTAACACCCTTGAGAGAGTTAGAGTTACTCCCGCCGTTTACCCGCGCTCTCATTTAGCACCCTTAAGAGAGTTAGAGTTACTCCCGCCGTTTACCCGCGCTCTCATTTAACACCCTTGAGAGAGTTAGAGTTACTCCCGCCGTTTACCCGCGCTCTCATTTAATACCCTTAAGAGAGTTAGAGTTACTCCCGCCGTTTGCACGCTCCCCAATTTGTCCCTATTAAGAGAGTTAGGGTTACTCCCGCCGTTTACCCGCGCTCCCATTTAACACCCTTGAGAGAGTTAGAGTTACTCCCGCCGTTTACCCGCGCCCCCATTTAACACCCTTGAGAGAGTTTGAGTTACTCACGCCGTTTACCCGCGCTCCCATTTAAAACCCTTGAGAGAGTTAGAGTTACTCCCGCCGCTTACCCGCGCTATCATTTAGCACCCTTAAGAGGGTTAGAGTTACTCCCGCCGTTTACCCGCGCTCCCATGTAACACCCTTGAGAGAGTTAGAGTTACTCACGCCGTTTGCACGCGCTCCCATTTAAAACCCTTAAGAGAGTTAGAGTTACTCCCGCCGTTTACCCGCGCTCTCATTTAGCACCCTTAAGAGGGTTAGAGTTACTCCCGCCGTTTACCCGCGCTCCCATGTAACACCCTTGAGAGAGTTAGAGTTACTCACGCCGTTTGCACGCGCTCCCATTTAAAACCCTTGAGAGAGTTAGAGTTACTCACGCCGTTTGCACGCTCCCCAATTTGTCCCTATTAGGAGAATTAGGGTTACTCCCGCCGTTTGCGCGCTCCCATTTAACACCCTTGAGAGAGTTAGAGTTACTCCCGCCGTTTGCACGCTCCCCGATTTGTCCCTATTAAGAGAGTTAGGGTTACTCCCGCCGTTTACCCGCGCTCTCATTTAGCACCCTTGAGAGAGTTAGAGTTACTCCCGCCGTTTACCCGCGCTCTCATTTAGCACCCTTCAGAGAGTTAGAGTTACTCCCGCCGTTTACCCGCGCTCCCATTTAACACCCTTGAGAGAGTTAGAGTTACTCACGCCGTTTGCACGCGCTCCCATTTAACACCCTTGAGAGGGTTAGAGTTACTCACGCCGTTTGCACGCTCCCCAATTTGTCCCTGTTAAGAGAGTTAGGGTTACTCCCGTGGTTTACCCGCGGTCCCATTTAAAACCCTTGAGAGAGTTAGAGTTACTCACGCCGTTTGCACGCGCTCTCATTTAGCACCCTTAAGAGGGTTAGAGTTACTCCCGCCGTTTACCCGCGCTCCCATGTAACACCCTTGAGAGAGTTAGAGTTACTCCCGCCGTTTACCCGCGCTCTCATTTAGCACCCTTAAGAGAGTTAGAGTTACTCCCGCCGTTTACCCGCGCCCCCATTTAACACCCTTGAGAGAGTTAGAGTTACTCACGCCGTTTACCCGCGCTCTCATTTAGCACCCTTAAGAGGGTTAGAGTTACTCCCGCCGTTTACCCGCGCTCCCATGTAACACCCTTGAGAGAGTTAGAGTTACTCCCGCCGTTTACCCGCGCTCTCATTTAGCACCCTTAAGAGAGTTAGAGTTACTCCCGCCGTTTACCCGCGCCCCCATTTAACACCCTTGAGAGAGTTTGAGTTACTCACGCCGTTTACCCGCGCTCCCATTTAAAACCCTTGAGAGAGTTAGAGTTACTCCCGCCGTTTACCCGCGCTCTCATTTAGCACCCTTAAGAGAGTTAGAGTTACTCCCGCCGTTTACCCGCGCTCTCATTTAGCACCCTTAAGAGGGTTAGAGTTACTCCCGCCGTTTACCCGCGCTCCCATGTAACACCCTTGAGAGAGGTAGAGTTACTCCCGCCGTTTACCCGTGCTCTCATTTAGCACCCTTAAGAGGGTTAGAGTTACTCCCGCCGTTTACCCGCGCTCCCATGTAACACCCTTGAGAGAGGTAGAGTTACTCCCGCCGTTTACCCGTGCTCTCATTTAGCACCCTTAAGAGGGTTAGAGTTACTCCCGCCGTTTACCCGCGCTCCCATGTAACACCCTTGAGAGAGTTAGAGTTACTCCCGCCGTTTACCCGCGCCCCCATTTAACACCCTTGAGAGAGTTTGAGTTACTCACGCCGTTTACCCGCGCTCCCATTTAAAACCCTTGAGAGAGTTAGAGTTACTCCCGCCGTTTACCCGCGCTCTCATTTAGCACCCTTAAGAGAGTTAGAGTTACTCCCGCCGTTTACCCGCGCTCTCATTTAGCACCCTTAAGAGGGTTAGAGTTACTCCCGCCGTTTACCCGCGCTCCCATGTAACACCCTTGAGAGAGGTAGAGTTACTCCCGCCGTTTACCCGCGCTCTCATTTAGCACCCTTAAGAGGGTTAGAGTTACTCCCGCCGTTTACCCGCGCTCCCATGTAACACCCTTGAGAGAGTTAGAGTTACTCCCGCCGTTTACCCGCGCCCCCATTTAACACCCTTGAGAGAGTTTGAGTTACTCACGCCGTTTACCCGCGCTCCCATTTAAAACCCTTGAGAGAGTTAGAGTTACTCCCGCCGTTTACCCGCGCTCTCATTTAGCACCCTTAAGAGAGTTAGAGTTACTCCCGCCGTTTACCCGCGCTATCATTTAGCACCCTTAAGAGAGTTAGAGTTACTCCCGCCGTTTACCCGCGCTCTCATTTAGCACCCTTAAGAGGGTTAGAGTTACTCCCGCCGTTTACCCGCGCTCCCATGTAACACCCTTGAGAGAGTTAGAGTTACTCACGCCGTTTGCACGCGCTCCCATTTAAAACCCTTGAGAGAGTTAGAGTTACTCACGCCGTTTGCACGCTCCCCAATTTGTCCCTATTAGGAGAATTAGGGTTACTCCCGCCGTTTGCGCGCTCCCATTTAACACCCTTGAGAGAGTTAGAGTTACTCACGCCGTTTGCACGCTCCCCAATTTGTCCCTGTTAAGAGAGTTAGGGTTACTCCCGCCGTTTACCCGCGCTCCCATGTAACACCCTTGAGAGAGTTAGAGTTACTCCCGCCGTTTACCCGCGCTCTCATTTAGCACCCTTAAGAGAGTTAGAGTTACTCCCGCCGTTTACCCGCGCTCTCATTTAGCACCCTTAAGAGAGTTAGGGTTACTCCCGCCATTTACCCGCGCTCCCATTTAACACCCTTGAGAGAGTTAGAGTTACTCCCGCCGTTTACCCGCGCTCTCATTTAACACCCTTTAGAGAGTTAGAGTTACTCCCGCCGTTTGCACGCTCCCCAATTTGTCCCTATTAAGAGAGTTAGGGTTACTCCCGCCGTTTACCCGCGCTCCCATTTAACACCCTTGAGAGAGTTAGAGTTACTCCCGAAGTTTACCCGCGCCCCCATTTAACACCCTTGAGAGAGTTTGAGTTACTCACGCCGTTTACCCGCGCTCCCATTTAAAACCCTTGAGAGAGTTAGAGTTACTCCCGCCGTTTACCCGCGCTCTCATTTAGCACCCTTAAGAGAGTTAGAGTTACTCCCGCCGTTTACCCGCGCTCTCATTTAGCACCCTTAAGAGGGTTAGAGTTACTCCCGCCGTTTACCCGCGCTCCCATGTTATTATTGCCAGAAAATTCACTAAATCTAAAAATATTTAAAACCCTTGAGAGAGTTAGACTTACTCACGCCGTTTGCACGCGCTCCCATTTAAAACCCTTGAGAGAGTTAGAGTTACTCACGCCGTTTGCACGCTCCCCAATTTGTCCCTATTAGGAGAGTTAGGGTTACTCCCGCCGTTTGCACGCTCCCCGATTTGTCCCTATTAAGTGAGTTAGGGTTACTCCCGCCGTTTACCCGCGCTCTCATTTAGCACCCTTGAGAGAGTTAGAGTTACTCCCGCCGTTTACCCGCGCTCTCATTTAGCACCCTTAAGAGAGTTAGGGTTACTCCCGCCATTTACCCGCGCTCCCATTTAACACCCTTGAGAGAGTTAGAGTTACTCCCGCCGTTTACCCGCGCTCTCATTTAACACCCTTAAGAGAGTTAGAGTTACTCCCGCCGTTTGCACGCTCCCCAATTTGTCCCTATTAAGAGAGTTAGGGTTACTCCCGCCGTTTACCCGCGCTCCCATTTAACACCCTTGAGAGAGTTAGAGTTACTCCCGCCGTTTACCCGCGCTCCCATGTAACACCCTTGAGAGAGTTAGAGTTACTCCCGCCGTTTACCCGCGCTCTCATTTAGCACCCTTAAGAGAGTTAGAGTTACTCCCGCCGTTTACCCGCGCTCTCATTTAGCACCCTTAAGAGAGTTAGGGTTACTCCCGCCATTTACCCGCGCTCCCATTTAACACCCTTGAGAGAGTTAGAGTTACTCCCGCCGTTTACCCGCGCTCTCATTTAACACCCTTAAGAGAGTTAGAGTTACTCCCGCCGTTTGCACGCTCCCCAATTTGTCCCTATTAAGAGAGTTAGGGTTACTCCCGCCGTTTACCCGCGCTCCCATTTAACACCCTTGAGAGAGTTAGAGTTACTCCCGCCGTTTACCCGCGGTCCCATTTAAAACACTTGAGAGAGTTAGAGTTACTCACGCCGTTTGCACGCTCCCCAATTTGTCCCTGTTAAGAGAGTTAGGGTTACTCCCGCCGTTTACCCGCGGTCCCATTTAAAACCCTTGAGAGAGTTAGATTTACTCACGCCGTTTGCACGCGCTCTCATTTAGCACCCTTAAGAGGGTTAGAGTTACTCCCGCCGTTTACGCGCGCTCCCATGTAACACCCTTGAGAGAGTTAGAGTTACTCCAGCCGTTTATCCGCGCTCTCATTTAGCACCCTTAAGAGAGTTAGAGTTACTCCCGCTGTTTACCCGCGCCCCCATTTAACACCCTTGAGAGAGTTAGAGTTACTCACGCCGTTTGCACGCTCCCCAATTTGTCCCTGTTAAGAGAGTTAGGGTTACTCCCGCCGTTTACCCGCGGTCCCATTTAAAACCCTTGAGAGAGTTAGAGTTACTCACGCCGTTTGCACGCTCCCCAATTTGTCCCTGTTAAGAGAGTTAGGGTTACTCCCGCCGTTTACCCGCGGTCCCTTTTAAAACCCTTGAGAGAGTCAGAGTTACTCACGCCGTTTGCACGCGCTCTCATTTAGCACCCTTAAGAGGGTTAGAGTTACTCCCGCCGTTTACCCGCGCTCCCATGTAACACCCTTGAGAGAGTTAGAGTTACTCCCGCCGTTTACCCGCGCTCTCATTTAGCACCCTTAAGAGAGTTAGAGTTACTCCCGCCGTTTACCCGCGCTCTCATTTAGCACCCTTAAGAGAGTTAGGGTTACTCCCGCCATTTACCCGCGCTCCCATTTAACACCCTTGAGAGAGTTAGAGTTACTCCCGCCGTTTACCCGCGCTCTCATTTAACACCCTTAAGAGAGTTAGAGTTACTCCCGCCGTTTGCACGCTCCCCAATTTGTCCCTATTAAGAGAGTTAGGGTTACTCCCGCCGTTTACCCGCGCTCCCATTTAACACCCTTGAGAGAGTTAGTGTTACTCCCGCCGTTTACCCGCGCCCCCATTTAACACCCTTGAGAGAGTTTGAGTTACTCACGCCGTTTACCCGCGCTCCCATTTAAAACCCTTGAGAGAGTTAGAGTTACTCCCGCCGTTTACCCGCGCTCTCATTTAGCACCCTTAAGAGAGTTAGAGTTACTCCCGCCGTTTACCCGCGCTCTCATTTAGCACCCTTAAGAGGGTTAGAGTTACTCCCGCCGTTTACCCGCGCTCCCATGTAACACCCTTTAGAGAGTTAGAGTTACTCACGCCGTTTGCACGCGCCCCCATTTAAAACCCTTGAGAGAGTTAGAGTTACTCACGCCGTTTGCACGCGCTCTCATTTAGCACCCTTAAGAGGGTTAGAGTTACTCCCGCCGTTTACCCGCGCTCCCATGTAACACCCTTTAGAGAGTTAGAGTTACTCACGCCGTTTGCACGCGCCCCCATTTAAAACCCTTGAGAGAGTTAGAGTTACTCACGCCGTTTGCACGCGCTCTCATTTAGCACCCTTAAGAGGGTTAGAGTTACTCCCGCCGTTTACCCGCGCTCCCATGTAACACCCTTGAGAGAGTTAGAGTTACTCCCGCCGTTTACCCGCGCTCTCATTTAGCACCCTTAAGAGAGTTAGAGTTACTCCCGCCGTTTACCCGCGCTCTCATTTAGCACCCTTAAGAGGGTTAGAGTTACTCCCGCCGTTTACCCGCGCTCCCATGTAACACCCTTTAGAGAGTTAGAGTTACTCACGCCGTTTGCACGCGCCCCCATTTAAAACCCTTGAGAGAGTTAGAGTTACTCACGCCGTTTGCACGCGCTCTCATTTAGCACCCTTAAGAGGGTTAGAGTTACTCCCGCCGTTTACCCGCGCTCCCATGTAACACCCTTGAGAGAGTTAGAGTTACTCCCGCCGTTTACCCGCGCTCTCATTTAGCACCCTTAAGAGAGTTAGAGTTACTCCCGCCGTTTACCCGCGCCCCCATTTAACACCCTTGAGAGAGTTAGAGTTACTCCCGCCGTTTACGCGCGCTCCCATGTAACACCCTTGAGAGAGTTAGAGTTACTCCAGCCGTTTATCCGCGCTCTCATTTAGCACCCTTAAGAGAGTTAGAGTTACTCCCGCCGTTTACCCGCGCCCCCATTTAAAACCCTTGAGAGAGTTAGAGTTACTCCCGCCGTTTACCCGCGCTCTCATTTAGCACCCTTAAGAGAGTTAGAGTTACTCCCGCCGTTTACCCGCGCTCTCATTTAGCACCCTTAAGAGGGTTAGAGTTACTCCCGCCGTTTACCCGCGCTCCCATGTAACACCCTTGAGAGAGTTAGGGTTACTCCCGCCGTTTACCCGCGGTCCCATTTAAAACCCTTGAGAGAGTTAGAGTTACTCACGCCGTTTGCACGCGCTCTCATTTAGCACCCTTAAGAGGGTTAGAGTTACTCCCGCCGTTTACCCGCGCTCCCATGTAACACCCTTGAGAGAGTTAGAGTTACTCCCGCCGTTTACCCGCGCTCTCATTTAGCACCCTTAAGAGAGTTAGAGTTACTCCCGTCGTTTACCCGCGCCCCCATTTAACACCCTTGAGAGAGTTAGAGTTACTCACGCCGTTTACCCGCGCTCTCATTTAGCACCCTTAAGAGGGTTAGAGTTACTCCCGCCGTTTACGCGCGCTCCCATGTAACACCCTTGAGAGAGTTAGAGTTACTCCAGCCGTTTATCCGCGCTCTCATTTAGCACCCTTAAGAGAGTTAGAGTTACTCCCGCCGTTTACCCGCGCCCCCATTTAACACCCTTGAGAGAGTTAGAGTTACTCCCGCCGTTTACCCGCGCTCTCATTTAGCACCCTTAAGAGAGTTAGGGTTACTCCCGCCGTTTACCCGCGCTCCCATTTAACACCCTTGAGAGAGTTAGAGTTACTCCCGCCGTTTACCCGCGCTCTCATTTAACACCCTTGAGAGAGTTAGAGTTACTCCCGCCGTTTACCCGCGCTCTCATTTAACACCCTTAAGAGAGTTAGAGTTACTCCCGAAGTTTGCACGCTCCCCAATTTGTCCCTATTAAGAGAGTTAGGGTTACTCCCGCCGTTTACCCGCGCTCCCATTTAACACCCTTGAGAGAGTTAGGGTTACTCCCGCCATTTACCCGCGCTCCCATTTAACACCCTTGAGAGAGTTAGAGTTACTCCCGCCGTTTACCCGCGCTCTCATTTAACACCCTTAAGAGAGTTAGAGTTACTCCCGCCGTTTGCACGCTCCCCAATTTGTCCCTATTAAGAGAGTTAGGGTTACTCCCGCCGTTTACCCGCGCTCCCATTTAACACCCTTGAGAGAGTTAGAGTTACCCCGCCGTTTACCCGCGGTCCCATTTAAAACCCTTGAGAGAGTTAGAGTTACTCACGCCGTTTGCACGCTCCCCAATTTGTCCCTGTTAAGAGAGTTAGGGTTACTCCCGCCGTTTACCCGCGGTCCCATTTAAAACCCTTGAGAGAGTTAGATTTACTCACGCCGTTTGCACGCGCTCTCATTTAGCACCCTTAAGAGGGTTAGAGTTACTCCCGCCGTTTACGCGCGCTCCCATGTAACACCCTTGAGAGAGTTAGAGTTACTCCAGCCGTTTATCCGCGCTCTCATTTAGCACCCTTAAGAGAGTTAGAGTTACTCCCGCTGTTTACCCGCGCCCCCATTTAACACCCTTGAGAGAGTTAGAGTTACTCACGCCGTTTGCACGCTCCCCAATTTGTCCCTGTTAAGAGAGTTAGGGTTACTCCCGCCGTTTACCCGCGGTCCCATTTAAAACCCTTGAGAGAGTTAGAGTTACTCACGCCGTTTGCACGCTCCCCAATTTGTCCCTGTTAAGAGAGTTAGGGTTACTCCCGCCGTTTACCCGCGGTCCCTTTTAAAACCCTTGAGAGAGTCAGAGTTACTCACGCCGTTTGCACGCGCTCTCATTTAGCACCCTTAAGAGGGTTAGAGTTACTCCCGCCGTTTACCCGCGCTCCCATGTAACACCCTTGAGAGAGTTAGAGTTACTCCCGCCGTTTACCCGCGCTCTCATTTAGCACCCTTAAGAGAGTTAGAGTTACTCCCGCCGTTTACCCGCGCTCTCATTTAGCACCCTTAAGAGAGTTAGGGTTACTCCCGCCATTTACCCGCGCTCCCATTTAACACCCTTGAGAGAGTTAGAGTTACTCCCGCCGTTTACCCGCGCTCTCATTTAACACCCTTAAGAGAGTTAGAGTTACTCCCGCCGTTTGCACGCTCCCCAATTTGTCCCTATTAAGAGAGTTAGGGTTACTCCCGCCGTTTACCCGCGCTCCCATTTAACACCCTTGAGAGAGTTAGTGTTACTCCCGCCGTTTACCCGCGCCCCCATTTAACACCCTTGAGAGAGTTTGAGTTACTCACGCCGTTTACCCGCGCTCCCATTTAAAACCCTTGAGAGAGTTAGAGTTACTCCCGCCGTTTACCCGCGCTCTCATTTAGCACCCTTAAGAGAGTTAGAGTTACTCCCGCCGTTTACCCGCGCTCTCATTTAGCACCCTTAAGAGGGTTAGAGTTACTCCCGCCGTTTACCCGCGCTCCCATGTAACACCCTTGAGAGAGTTAGAGTTACTCACGCCGTTTGCACGCGCCCCCATTTAAAACCCTTGAGAGAGTTAGAGTTACTCACGCCGTTTGCACGCGCTCTCATTTAGCACCCTTAAGAGGGTTAGAGTTACTCCCGCCGTTTACCCGCGCTCCCATGTAACACCCTTGAGAGAGTTAGAGTTACTCCCGCCGTTTACCCGCGCTCTCATTTAGCACCCTTAAGAGAGTTAGAGTTACTCCCGCCGTTTACCCGCGCCCCCATTTAACACCCTTGAGAGAGTTAGAGTTACTCACGCCGTTTACCCGCGCTCTCATTTAGCACCCTTAAGAGGGTTAGAGTTACTCCCGCCGTTTACGCGCGCTCCCATGTAACACCCTTGAGAGAGTTAGAGTTACTCCAGCCGTTTATCCGCGCTCTCATTTAGCACCCTTAAGAGAGTTAGAGTTACTCCCGCCGTTTACCCGCGCCCCCTTTTAAAACCCTTGAGAGAGTTAGAGTTACTCCCGCCGTTTACCCGCGCTCTCATTTAGCACCCTTAAGAGAGTTAGAGTTACTCCCGCCGTTTACCCGCGCTCTCATTTAGCACCCTTAAGAGGGTTAGAGTTACTCCCGCCGTTTACCCGCGCTCCCATGTAACACCCTTGAGAGAGTTAGGGTTACTCCCGCCGTTTACCCGCGGTCCCATTTAAAACCCTTGAGAGAGTTAGAGTTACTCACGCCGTTTGCACGCGCTCTCATTTAGCACCCTTAAGAGGGTTAGAGTTACTCCCGCCGTTTACCCGCGCTCCCATGTAACACCCTTGAGAGAGTTAGAGTTACTCCCGCCGTTTACCCGCGCTCTCATTTAGCACCCTTCTCTGCACGCCGCCAGGCGTGTACTTACACCGAATTTCGGGACGGTGGCAAACATCCGACCAGACAGGGTATCACTCCCCGCCGGGCCGGTCGAAGGAGATGTCGTGCTCAGCACCCGGGCGCCTGGGACCTACGCCCGGGCACCACTTCGCCTCGAACATCAAAAAGCAGCCTCACATGAACGGCGGTCCCCACGAAACCAGCCAAAGGAACGATCCCCGACGGGAATCTCCTCCGCCGCCATTCGTAGAGGCCAGCAAGATTCAAGAGGGCAGGCGCGAGGCGCTCGGAAAAACCCCGGCAACGGCACCCCCAGAGATGGCGAACTATGCGAACCGGCGGTCGACGCAGGTGCTATAACGCGCCACGACCAGTCCGCCCCGGATGCTCGGGTCTTTGTCCCCGTCCGAGTTGGCACCTAACTCCTAAAACCAGGTGCCACCGCCCGGTTGGAAGCTGCCCTTATCGGGCGAGGGAACTTAGCTAGGAATCACGAATTCCCAGGAGGCCGGTCTGGCCGAGAGACCCATTGCCCAGCGGGGACCACGTGGAGGTGCCCCTCGATGCCAGGCTGGTTGCAAGCACCGATCCTTAAGCATCCGCTTCCCGTCCGGTCGGCCTGCCCGCCACGTGCCGTCCGACCCGCTTGCGAGTCGACCGGCGAGCCAGCAATGACCATTAACCCCGCACCCTGCCACCGACCTGTCGGCCAGTCCCGGCACGCAGGATCGCGGGTTCGCCCCTGCCCGTTAGCCAGCCGCCCAGAGCCGGGGGTGGACCGGCCCCGGGCCTGTTTCCGACTCTCACCGCGAGGAGGTGGACAGGAGAAGTTTTGCCGCTCTCCCACCTTGCGGTATTGAGCGTGGCTAGTTCCCATTATTGTCCAATATCCTAAGTCCAATGTAGTTCCGATGTTATACTCTAACGAAAGAGAGTTAGAGTTACTCCCGCCGTTTACCCGCGCTCTCATTTAGCACCCTTAAGAGAGTTAGGGTTACTCCCGCCGTTTACCCGCGCTCCCATTTAACACCCTTGAGAGAGTTAGAGTTACTCCCGCCGTTTACCCGCGCCCCCATTTAACACCCTTGAGAGAGTTAGAGTTACTCCCGCCGTTTACCCGCGCTCTCATTTAACACCCTTAAGAGAGTTAGAGTTACTCCCGAAGTTTGCACGCTCCCCAATTTGTCCCTATTAAGAGAGTTAGGGTTACTCCCGCCGTTTACCCGCGCTCCCATTTAACACCCTTGAGAGAGTTAGGGTTACTCCCGCCATTTACCCGCGCTCCCATTTAACACCCTTGAGAGAGTTAGAGTTACTCCCGCCGTTTACCCGCGCTCTCATTTAACACCCTTAAGAGAGTTAGAGTTACTCCCGCCGTTTGCACGCTCCCCAATTTGTCCCTATTAAGAGAGTTAGGGTTACTCCCGCCGTTTACCCGCGCTCCCATTTAACACCCTTGAGAGAGTTAGAGTTACTCCCGCCGTTTACCCGCGGTCCCATTTAAAACCCTTGAGAGAGTTAGAGTTACTCACGCCGTTTGCACGCTCCCCAATTTGTCCCTGTTAAGAGAGTTAGGGTTACTCCCGCCGTTTACCCGCGGTCCCATTTAAAACCCTTGAGAGAGTTAGATTTACTCACGCCGTTTGCACGCGCTCTCATTTAGCACCCTTAAGAGGGTTAGAGTTACTCCCGCCGTTTACGCGCGCTCCCATGTAACACCCTTGAGAGAGTTAGAGTTACTCCAGCCGTTTATCCGCGCTCTCATTTAGCACCCTTAAGAGAGTTAGAGTTACTCCCGCTGTTTACCCGCGCCCCCATTTAACACCCTTGAGAGAGTTAGATTTACTCACGCCGTTTGCACGCTCCCCAATTTGTCCCTGTTAAGAGAGTTAGGGTTACTCCCGCCGTTTACCCGCGGTCCCATTTAAAACCCTTGAGAGAGTTAGAGTTACTCACGCCGTTTGCACGCTCCCCAATTTGTCCCTGTTAAGAGAGTTAGGGTTACTCCCGCCGTTTACCCGCGGTCCCTTTTAAAACCCTTGAGAGAGTCAGAGTTACTCACGCCGTTTGCACGCGCTCTCATTTAGCACCCTTAAGAGGGTTAGAGTTACTCCCGCCGTTTACCCGCGCTCCCATGTAACACCCTTGAGAGAGTTAGAGTTACTCCCGCCGTTTACCCGCGCTCTCATTTAGCACCCTTAAGAGAGTTAGAGTTACTCCCGCCGTTTACCCGCGCTCTCATTTAGCACCCTTAAGAGAGTTAGGGTTACTCCCGCCATTTACCCGCGCTCCCATTTAACACCCTTGAGAGAGTTAGAGTTACTCCCGCCGTTTACCCGCGCTCTCATTTAACACCCTTAAGAGAGTTAGAGTTACTCCCGCCGTTTGCACGCTCCCCAATTTGTCCCTATTAAGAGAGTTAGGGTTACTCCCGCCGTTTACCCGCGCTCCCATTTAACACCCTTGAGAGAGTTAGTGTTACTCCCGCCGTTTACCCGCGCCCCCATTTAACACCCTTGAGAGAGTTTGAGTTACTCACGCCGTTTACCCGCGCTCCCATTTAAAACCCTTGAGAGAGTTAGAGTTACTCCCGCCGTTTACCCGCGCTCTCATTTAGCACCCTTAAGAGAGTTAGAGTTACTCCCGCCGTTTACCCGCGCTCTCATTTAGCACCCTTAAGAGGGTTAGAGTTACTCCCGCCGTTTACCCGCGCTCCCATGTAACACCCTTGAGAGAGTTAGAGTTACTCACGCCGTTTGCACGCGCCCCCATTTAAAACCCTTGAGAGAGTTAGAGTTACTCACGCCGTTTGCACGCGCTCTCATTTAGCACCCTTAAGAGGGTTAGAGTTACTCCCGCCGTTTACCCGCGCTCCCATGTAACACCCTTGAGAGAGTTAGAGTTACTCCCGCCGTTTACCCGCGCTCTCATTTAGCACCCTTAAGAGAGTTAGAGTTACTCCCGCCGTTTACCCGCGCCCCCATTTAACACCCTTGAGAGAGTTAGAGTTACTCACGCCGTTTACCCGCGCTCTCATTTAGCACCCTTAAGAGGGTTGGAGTTACTCCCGCCGTTTACGCGCGCTCCCATGTAACACCCTTGAGAGAGTTAGAGTTACTCCAGCCGTTTATCCGCGCTCTCATTTAGCACCCTTAAGAGAGTTAGAGTTACTCCCGCCGTTTACCCGCGCCCCCTTTTAAAACCCTTGAGAGAGTTAGAGTTACTCCCGCCGTTTACCCGCGCTCTCATTTAGCACCCTTAAGAGAGTTAGAGTTACTCCCGCCGTTTACCCGCGCTCTCATTTAGCACCCTTAAGAGGGTTAGAGTTACTCCCGCCGTTTACCCGCGCTCCCATGTAACACCCTTGAGAGAGTTAGGGTTACTCCCGCCGTTTACCCGCGGTCCCATTTAAAACCCTTGAGAGAGTTAGAGTTACTCACGCCGTTTGCACGCGCTCTCATTTAGCACCCTTAAGAGGGTTAGAGTTACTCCCGCCGTTTACCCGCGCTCCCATGTAACACCCTTGAGAGAGTTAGAGTTACTCCCGCCGTTTACCCGCGCTCTCATTTAGCACCCTTCTCTGCACGCCGCCAGGCGTGTACTTACACCGAATTTCGGGACGGTGGCAAACCTCCGACCAGACAGGGTATCACTCCCCCGCCGGGCCGGTCGAAGAAGATGTCGTGCTCAGCACCCGGGCGCCTGGGACCTACGCCCGGGCACCACTTCGCCTCGAACATCAAAAAGCAGCCTCACATGAACGGCGGTCCCCACGAAACCAGCCAAAGGAACGATCCCCGACGGGAATCTCCTCCGCCGCCATTCGTAGAGGCCAGCAAGATTCAAGAGGGCAGGCGCGAGGCGCTCGGAAAAACCCCGGCAACGGCACCCCCAGAGATGGCGAACTATGCGAACCGGCGGTCGACGCAGGTGCTATAACGCGCCACGACCAGTCCGCCCCGGATGCTCGGGTCTTTGTCCCCGTCCGAGTTGGCACCTAACTCCTAAAACCAGGTGCCACCGCCCGGTTGGAAGCTGCCCTTATCGGGCGAGGGAACTTAGCTAGGAATCACGAATTCCCAGGAGGCCGGTCTGGCCGAGAGACCCATTGCCCAGCGGGGACCACGTGGAGGTGCCCCTCGATGCCAGGCTGGTTGCAAGCACCGATCCTTAAGCATCCGCTTCCCGTCCGGTCGGCCTGCCCGCCACGTGCCGTCCGACCCGCTTGCGAGTCGACCGGCGAGCCAGCAATGACCATTAACCCCGCACCCTGCCACCGACCTTTCGGCCAGTCCCGGCACGCAGGATCGCGGGTTCGCCCCTGCCCGTTAGCCAGCCGCCCAGAGCCGGGGGTGGACCGGCCCCGGGCCTGTTTCCGACTCTCACCGCGAGGAGGTGGACAGGAGAAGTTTTGCCGCTCTCCCACCTTGCGGTATTGAGCGTGGCTAGTTCCCATTATTGTCCAATATCCTAAGTCCAATGTAGTTCCGATGTTATACTCTAACGAAAGAGAGTTAGAGTTACTCCCGCCGTTTACCCGCGCTCTCATTTAGCACCCTTAAGAGAGTTAGGGTTACTCCCGCCGTTTACCCGCGCTCCCATTTAACACCCTTGAGAGAGTTAGAGTTACTCCCGCCGTTTACCCGCGCCCCCATTTAACACCCTTGAGAGAGTTAGAGTTACTCCCGCCGTTTACCCGCGCTCTCATTTAACACCCTTAAGAGAGTTAGAGTTACTCCCGAAGTTTGCACGCTCCCCAATTTGTCCCTATTAAGAGAGTTAGGGTTACTCCCGCCGTTTACCCGCGCTCCCATTTAACACCCTTGAGAGAGTTAGAGTTACTCCCGCCGTTTACCCGCGCCCCCATTTAACACCCTTGAGAGAGTTTGAGTTACTCACGCCGTTTACCCGCGCTCCCATTTAAAACCCTTGAGAGAGTTAGAGTTACTCACGCCGTTTGCACGCGCTCCCATTTAAAACCCTTGAGAGAGTTAGAGTTACTCACGCCGTTTGCACGCTCCCCAATTTGTCCCTATTAGGAGAGTTAGGGTTACTCCCGCCGTTTACCAGCGCTCTCATTTAGCACCCTTAAGAGGGTTAGAGTTACTCCCGCCGTTTACCCGCGCTCCCATGTAACACCCTTGAGAGAGCTAGAGTTACTCACGCCGTTTGCACGCGCTCCCATTTAAAACCCCTGAGAGAGTTAGAGTTACTCACGCCGTTTGCACGCTCCCCAATTTGTCCCTATTAAGAGAGTTAGGGTTACTCCCGCCGTTTACCCGCGCTCCCATTTAACACCCTTGAGAGAGTTAGAGTTACTCCCGCCGTCTACCCGCGCCCCCATTTAACACCCTTGAGAGAGTTTGAGTTACGCACGCCGTTTTCCCGCGCTCCCATTTAAAAAACTTGAGAGAGTTAGAGTTACTCCCGCCGTTTACCCGCGCTCCCATTTAGCACCCTTAAGAGAGTTAGAGTTACAAGCGCCGTTTACCCGCGCTCCCATTTAACACCCTTGAGAGAGTTAGAGTTACTCACGCCGTTTGCACGCTCCCCAATTTGTCCCTATTAAGAGAGTTAGGGTTACTCCCGCCGTTTACCCGCGCTCCCATTTAACACCCTTGAGAGAGTTAGAGTTACTCCCGCCGTCTACCCGCGCCCCCATTTAACACCCTTGAGAGAGTTTGAGATACGCACGCCGTTTTCCCGCGCCCCCATTTAAAAAACTTGAGAGAGTTAGAGTTACTCCCGCCGTTTACCCGCGCTCTCATTTAGCACCCTTAAGAGAGTTAGAGTTACACCCGCCGTTTACCCGCGCTCCCATTTAACACCCTTGAGAGAGTTAGAGTTACTCACGCCGTTTGCACGCTCCCCAATTTGTCCCTATTAAGAGAGTTAGGGTTACTACCGCCGTTTACCCGCGCTCCCATTTAACACCCTTGAGAGAGTTAGAGTTACTCCAGCCGTCTACCCGCGCCCCCATTTAACACCCTTGAGAGAGTTTGAGTTACTCACGCCGTTTTCCCGCGCTCCCATTTAAAAAACTTGAGAGAGTTAGAGTTACTCCCGCCGTTTACCCGCGCTCTCATTTAGCACCCTTAAGAGAGTTAGAGTTACTCCCGCCGTTTACCCGCGCTCTCATTTAACACCCTTAAGAGAGTTAGAGTTACTCCCGCCGTTTACCCGCGCCCCCATTTAACACCCTTGAGAGAGTTTGAGTTACTCACGCCGTTTACCCGCGCTCCCATTTAAAACCCTTGAGAGAGTTAGAGTTACTCCCGCCGTTTAAGCGCGCTCTCATTTAGCACCCTTAAGAGAGTTAGAGTTACTCCCGCCGTTTACCCGCGCTCTCATTTAGCACCCTTGAGAGAGTTAGAGTTACTCCAGCCGTTTACCCGCGCTCTCATTTAGCACCCTTAAGAGAGTTAGAGTTACTCCCGCCGTTTACCCGCGCCCCCATTTAACACCCTTGAGAGAGTTAGAGTTACTCACGCCGTTTACCCGCGCTCTCATTTAGCACCCTTAAGAGGGTTAGAGTTACTCCCGCCGTTTACGCGCGCTCCCATGTAACACCCTTGAGAGAGTTAGAGTTACTCCAGCCGTTTATCCGCGCTCTCATTTAGCACCCTTAAGAGGGTTAGAGTTACTCCCGCCGTTTACCCGCGCTCCCATGTTATTATTGCCAGAAAATTCACTAAATCCAAAAATATTTAATACCCTTGAGAGAGTTAGAGTTACTCACGCCGTTTGCACGCGCTCCCATTTAAAACCCTTGAGAGAGTTAGAGTTACTCACGCCGTTTGCACGCTCCCCAATTTGTCCCTATTAGGAGAGTTAGGGTTACTCCCGCCGTTTGCGCGCTCCCATTTAACACCCTTGAGAGAGTTAGAGTTACTCCCGCCGTTTACCCGCGCTCTCATTTAGCACCCTTAAGAGAGTTAGAGTTACACCCGCCGTTTACCCGCGCTCCCATTTAACACCCTTGAGAGAGTTAGAGTTACTCCCGCCGTCTACCCGCGCCCCCATTTAACACCCTTGAGAGAGTTTGAGTTACTCACGCCGTTTTCCCGCGCTCCCATTTAAAAAACTTGAGAGAGTTAGAGTTACTCCCGCCGTTTACCCGCGCTCTCATTTAGCACCCTTAAGAGAGTTAGAGTTACTCCCGCCGTTTACCCGCGCTCTCATTTAACACCCTTAAGAGAGTTAGAGTTACTCCCGCCGTTTACCCGCGCTCTCATTTAGCACCCTTAAGAGGGTTAGAGTTACTCCCGCCGTTTACCCGCGCTCCCATGTTATTATTGCCAGAAAATTCACTAAATCCAAAAATATTTAAAACCCTTGAGAGAGTTAGAGTTACTCACGCCGTTTGCACGCGCTCCCATTTAAAACCCTTGAGAGAGTTAGAGTTACTCACGCCGTTTGCACGCTCCCCAATTTGTCCCTATTAGGAGAGTTAGGGTTACTCCCGCCGTTTGCGCGCTCCCATTTAACACCCTTGAGAGAGTTAGAGTTACTCCCGCCGTTTACCCGCGCTCTCATTTAGCACCCTTAAGAGAGTTAGAGTTACACCCGCCGTTTACCCGCGCTCCCATTTAACACCCTTGAGAGAGTTAGAGTTACTCCCGCCGTCTACCCGCGCCCCCATTTAACACCCTTGAGAGAGTTTGAGTTACTCACGCCGTTTTCCCGCGCTCCCATTTAAAAAACTTGAGAGAGTTAGAGTTACTCCCGCCGTTTACCCGCGCTCTCATTTAGCACCCTTAAGAGAGTTAGAGTTACTCCCGCCGTTTACCCGCGCTCTCATTTAACACCCTTAAGAGAGTTAGAGTTACTCCCGCCGTTTACCCGCGCTCTCATTTAGCACCCTTAAGAGGGTTAGAGTTACTCCCGCCGTTTACCCGCGCTCCCATGTTATTATTGCCAGAAAATTCACTAAATCCAAAAATATTTAAAACCCTTGAGAGAGTTAGAGTTACTCACGCCGTTTGCACGCGCTCCCATTTAAAACCCTTGAGAGAGTTAGAGTTACTCACGCCGTTTGCACGCTCCCCAATTTGTCCCTATTAGGAGAGTTAGGGTTACTCCCGCCGTTTGCGCGCTCCCATTTAACACCCTTGAGAGAGTTAGAGTTACTCCCGCCGTTTGCACGCTCCCCGATTTGTCCCTATTAAGAGAGTTAGGGTTACTCCCGCCGTTTACCCGCGCTCTCATTTAGCACCCTTGAGAGAGTTAGAGTTACTCCCGCCGTTTACCCGCGCTCTCATTTAGCACCCTTCAGAGAGTTAGAGTTACTCCCGCCGTTTACCCGCGCTCCCATTTAACACCCTTGAGAGAGTTAGAGTTACTCACGCCGTTTGCACGCGCTCCCATTTAACACCCTTGAGAGGGTTAGAGTTACTCACGCCGTTTGCACGCGCTCCCATTTAACACCCTTGAGAGGGTTAGAGTTACTCCCGCCGTTTGCACGCTCCCCGATTTGTCCCTATTAAGAGAGTTAGGGTTACTCCCGCCGTTTACCCGCGCTCTCATTTAGCACCCTTGAGAGAGTTAGAGTTACTCCAGCCGTTTATCCGCGCTCTCATTTAGCACCCTTAAGAGGGTTAGAGTTACTCCCGCCGTTTACCCGCGCTCCCATGTAACACCCTTGAGAGAGTTAGAGTTACTCCCGCCGTTTACCCGCGCTCTCATTTAGCACCCTTAAGAGAGTTAGAGTTACTCCCGCCGTTTACCCGCGCCCCCATTTAACACCCTTGAGAGAGTTAGAGTTACTCACGCCGTTTACCCGCGCTCTCATTTAGCACCCTTAAGAGGGTTAGAGTTACTCCCGCCGTTTACGCGCGCTCCCATGTAACACCCTTGAGAGAGTTAGAGTTACTCCAGCCGTTTATCCGCGCTCTCATTTAGCACCCTTAAGAGGGTTAGAGTTACTCCCGCCGTTTACCCGCGCTCCCATGTTATTATTGCCAGAAAATTCACTAAATCCAAAAATATTTAAAACCCTTGAGAGAGTTAGAGTTACTCACGCCGTTTGCACGCGCTCCCATTTAAAACCCTTGAGAGAGTTAGAGTTACTCACGCCGTTTGCACGCTCCCCAATTTGTCCCTATTAGGAGAGTTAGGGTTACTCCCGCCGTTTGCGCGCTCCCATTTAACACCCTTGAGAGAGTTAGAGTTACTCCCGCCGTTTACCCGCGCTCTCATTTAACACCCTTAAGAGAGTTAGAGTTACTCCCGCCGTTTGCACGCTCCCCAATTTGTCCCTATTAAGAGAGTTAGGGTTACTCCCGCCGTTTACCCGCGCTCCTATTTAACACCCTTGAGAGAGTTAGTGTTACTCCCGCCGTTTACCCGCGCCCCCATTTAACACCCTTGAGAGAGTTTGAGTTACTCACGCCGTTTACCCGCGCTCCCATTTAAAACCCTTGAGAGAGTTAGAGTTACTCCCGCCGTTTACCCGCGCTCTCATTTAGCACCCTTAAGAGAGTTAGAGTTACTCCCGCCGTTTACCCGCGCTCTCATTTAGCACCCTTAAGAGGGTTAGAGTTACTCCCGCCGTTTACCCGCGCTCCCATGTAACACCCTTTAGAGAGTTAGAGTTACTCACGCCGTTTGCACGCGCCCCCATTTAAAACCCTTGAGAGAGTTAGAGTTACTCACGCCGTTTGCACGCGCTCTCATTTAGCACCCTTAAGAGGGTTAGAGTTACTCCCGCCGTTTACCCGCGCTCCCATGTAACACCCTTGAGAGAGTTAGAGTTACTCCCGCCGTTTACCCGCGCTCTCATTTAGCACCCTTAAGAGAGTTAGAGTTACTCCCGCCGTTTACCCGCGCCCCCATTTAACACCCTTGAGAGAGTTAGAGTTACTCCCGCCGTTTACGCGCGCTCCCATGTAACACCCTTGAGAGAGTTAGAGTTACTCCAGCCGTTTATCCGCGCTCTCATTTAGCACCCTTAAGAGAGTTAGAGTTACTCCCGCCGTTTACCCGCGCCCCCATTTAAAACCCTTGAGAGAGTTAGAGTTACTCCCGCCGTTTACCCGCGCTCTCATTTAGCACCCTTAAGAGAGTTAGAGTTACTCCCGCCGTTTACCCGCGCTCTCATTTAGCACCCTTAAGAGGGTTAGAGTTACTCCCGCCGTTTACCCGCGCTCCCATGTAACACCCTTGAGAGAGTTAGGGTTACTCCCGCCGTTTACCCGCGGTCCCATTTAAAACCCTTGAGAGAGTTAGAGTTACTCACGCCGTTTACCCGCGCTCTCATTTAGCACCCTTAAGAGGGTTGGAGTTACTCCCGCCGTTTACGCGCGCTCCCATGTAACACCCTTGAGAGAGTTAGAGTTACTCCAGCCGTTTATCCGCGCTCTCATTTAGCACCCTTAAGAGAGTTAGAGTTACTCCCGCCGTTTACCCGCGCCCCCTTTTAAAACCCTTGAGAGAGTTAGAGTTACTCCCGCCGTTTACCCGCGCTCTCATTTAGCACCCTTAAGAGAGTTAGAGTTACTCCCGCCGTTTACCCGCGCTCTCATTTAGCACCCTTAAGAGGGTTAGAGTTACTCCCGCCGTTTACCCGCGCTCCCATGTAACACCCTTGAGAGAGTTAGGGTTACTCCCGCCGTTTACCCGCGGTCCCATTTAAAACCCTTGAGAGAGTTAGAGTTACTCACGCCGTTTGCACGCGCTCTCATTTAGCACCCTTAAGAGGGTTAGAGTTACTCCCGCCGTTTACCCGCGCTCCCATGTAACACCCTTGAGAGAGTTAGAGTTACTCCCGCCGTTTACCCGCGCTCTCATTTAGCACCCTTCTCTGCACGCCGCCAGGCGTGTACTTACACCGAATTTCGGGACGGTGGCAAACCTCCGACCAGACAGGGTATCACTCCCCCGCCGGGCCGGTCGAAGAAGATGTCGTGCTCAGCACCCGGGCGCCTGGGACCTACGCCCGGGCACCACTTCGCCTCGAACATCAAAAAGCAGCCTCACATGAACGGCGGTCCCCACGAAACCAGCCAAAGGAACGATCCCCGACGGGAATCTCCTCCGCCGCCATTCGTAGAGGCCAGCAAGATTCAAGAGGGCAGGCGCGAGGCGCTCGGAAAAACCCCGGCAACGGCACCCCCAGAGATGGCGAACTATGCGAACCGGCGGTCGACGCAGGTGCTATAACGCGCCACGACCAGTCCGCCCCGGATGCTCGGGTCTTTGTCCCCGTCCGAGTTGGCACCTAACTCCTAAAACCAGGTGCCACCGCCCGGTTGGAAGCTGCCCTTATCGGGCGAGGGAACTTAGCTAGGAATCACGAATTCCCAGGAGGCCGGTCTGGCCGAGAGACCCATTGCCCAGCGGGGACCACGTGGAGGTGCCCCTCGATGCCAGGCTGGTTGCAAGCACCGATCCTTAAGCATCCGCTTCCCGTCCGGTCGGCCTGCCCGCCACGTGCCGTCCGACCCGCTTGCGAGTCGACCGGCGAGCCAGCAATGACCATTAACCCCGCACCCTGCCACCGACCTTTCGGCCAGTCCCGGCACGCAGGATCGCGGGTTCGCCCCTGCCCGTTAGCCAGCCGCCCAGAGCCGGGGGTGGACCGGCCCCGGGCCTGTTTCCGACTCTCACCGCGAGGAGGTGGACAGGAGAAGTTTTGCCGCTCTCCCACCTTGCGGTATTGAGCGTGGCTAGTTCCCATTATTGTCCAATATCCTAAGTCCAATGTAGTTCCGATGTTATACTCTAACGAAAGAGAGTTAGAGTTACTCCCGCCGTTTACCCGCGCTCTCATTTAGCACCCTTAAGAGAGTTAGGGTTACTCCCGCCGTTTACCCGCGCTCCCATTTAACACCCTTGAGAGAGTTAGAGTTACTCCCGCCGTTTACCCGCGCCCCCATTTAACACCCTTGAGAGAGTTAGAGTTACTCCCGCCGTTTACCCGCGCTCTCATTTAACACCCTTAAGAGAGTTAGAGTTACTCCCGAAGTTTGCACGCTCCCCAATTTGTCCCTATTAAGAGAGTTAGGGTTACTCCCGCCGTTTACCCGCGCTCCCATTTAACACCCTTGAGAGAGTTAGAGTTACTCCCGCCGTTTACCCGCGCCCCCATTTAACACCCTTGAGAGAGTTTGAGTTACTCACGCCGTTTACCCGCGCTCCCATTTAAAACCCTTGAGAGAGTTAGAGTTACTCACGCCGTTTGCACGCGCTCCCATTTAAAACCCTTGAGAGAGTTAGAGTTACTCACGCCGTTTGCACGCTCCCCAATTTGTCCCTATTAGGAGAGTTAGGGTTACTCCCGCCGTTTACCAGCGCTCTCATTTAGCACCCTTAAGAGGGTTAGAGTTACTCCCGCCGTTTACCCGCGCTCCCATGTAACACCCTTGAGAGAGCTAGAGTTACTCACGCCGTTTGCACGCGCTCCCATTTAAAACCCCTGAGAGAGTTAGAGTTACTCACGCCGTTTGCACGCTCCCCAATTTGTCCCTATTAAGAGAGTTAGGGTTACTCCCGCCGTTTACCCGCGCTCCCATTTAACACCCTTGAGAGAGTTAGAGTTACTCCCGCCGTCTACCCGCGCCCCCATTTAACACCCTTGAGAGAGTTTGAGTTACGCACGCCGTTTTCCCGCGCTCCCATTTAAAAAACTTGAGAGAGTTAGAGTTACTCCCGCCGTTTACCCGCGCTCCCATTTAGCACCCTTAAGAGAGTTAGAGTTACAAGCGCCGTTTACCCGCGCTCCCATTTAACACCCTTGAGAGAGTTAGAGTTACTCACGCCGTTTGCACGCTCCCCAATTTGTCCCTATTAAGAGAGTTAGGGTTACTCCCGCCGTTTACCCGCGCTCCCATTTAACACCCTTGAGAGAGTTAGAGTTACTCCCGCCGTCTACCCGCGCCCCCATTTAACACCCTTGAGAGAGTTTGAGATACGCACGCCGTTTTCCCGCGCCCCCATTTAAAAAACTTGAGAGAGTTAGAGTTACTCCCGCCGTTTACCCGCGCTCTCATTTAGCACCCTTAAGAGAGTTAGAGTTACACCCGCCGTTTACCCGCGCTCCCATTTAACACCCTTGAGAGAGTTAGAGTTACTCACGCCGTTTGCACGCTCCCCAATTTGTCCCTATTAAGAGAGTTAGGGTTACTACCGCCGTTTACCCGCGCTCCCATTTAACACCCTTGAGAGAGTTAGAGTTACTCCAGCCGTCTACCCGCGCCCCCATTTAACACCCTTGAGAGAGTTTGAGTTACTCACGCCGTTTTCCCGCGCTCCCATTTAAAAAACTTGAGAGAGTTAGAGTTACTCCCGCCGTTTACCCGCGCTCTCATTTAGCACCCTTAAGAGAGTTAGAGTTACTCCCGCCGTTTACCCGCGCTCTCATTTAACACCCTTAAGAGAGTTAGAGTTACTCCCGCCGTTTACCCGCGCCCCCATTTAACACCCTTGAGAGAGTTTGAGTTACTCACGCCGTTTACCCGCGCTCCCATTTAAAACCCTTGAGAGAGTTAGAGTTACTCCCGCCGTTTAAGCGCGCTCTCATTTAGCACCCTTAAGAGAGTTAGAGTTACTCCCGCCGTTTACCCGCGCTCTCATTTAGCACCCTTGAGAGAGTTAGAGTTACTCCAGCCGTTTACCCGCGCTCTCATTTAGCACCCTTAAGAGAGTTAGAGTTACTCCCGCCGTTTACCCGCGCCCCCATTTAACACCCTTGAGAGAGTTAGAGTTACTCACGCCGTTTACCCGCGCTCTCATTTAGCACCCTTAAGAGGGTTAGAGTTACTCCCGCCGTTTACGCGCGCTCCCATGTAACACCCTTGAGAGAGTTAGAGTTACTCCAGCCGTTTATCCGCGCTCTCATTTAGCACCCTTAAGAGGGTTAGAGTTACTCCCGCCGTTTACCCGCGCTCCCATGTTATTATTGCCAGAAAATTCACTAAATCCAAAAATATTTAATACCCTTGAGAGAGTTAGAGTTACTCACGCCGTTTGCACGCGCTCCCATTTAAAACCCTTGAGAGAGTTAGAGTTACTCACGCCGTTTGCACGCTCCCCAATTTGTCCCTATTAGGAGAGTTAGGGTTACTCCCGCCGTTTGCGCGCTCCCATTTAACACCCTTGAGAGAGTTAGAGTTACTCCCGCCGTTTACCCGCGCTCTCATTTAGCACCCTTAAGAGAGTTAGAGTTACACCCGCCGTTTACCCGCGCTCCCATTTAACACCCTTGAGAGAGTTAGAGTTACTCCCGCCGTCTACCCGCGCCCCCATTTAACACCCTTGAGAGAGTTTGAGTTACTCACGCCGTTTTCCCGCGCTCCCATTTAAAAAACTTGAGAGAGTTAGAGTTACTCCCGCCGTTTACCCGCGCTCTCATTTAGCACCCTTAAGAGAGTTAGAGTTACTCCCGCCGTTTACCCGCGCTCTCATTTAACACCCTTAAGAGAGTTAGAGTTACTCCCGCCGTTTACCCGCGCTCTCATTTAGCACCCTTAAGAGGGTTAGAGTTACTCCCGCCGTTTACCCGCGCTCCCATGTTATTATTGCCAGAAAATTCACTAAATCCAAAAATATTTAAAACCCTTGAGAGAGTTAGAGTTACTCACGCCGTTTGCACGCGCTCCCATTTAAAACCCTTGAGAGAGTTAGAGTTACTCACGCCGTTTGCACGCTCCCCAATTTGTCCCTATTAGGAGAGTTAGGGTTACTCCCGCCGTTTGCGCGCTCCCATTTAACACCCTTGAGAGAGTTAGAGTTACTCCCGCCGTTTACCCGCGCTCTCATTTAGCACCCTTAAGAGAGTTAGAGTTACACCCGCCGTTTACCCGCGCTCCCATTTAACACCCTTGAGAGAGTTAGAGTTACTCCCGCCGTCTACCCGCGCCCCCATTTAACACCCTTGAGAGAGTTTGAGTTACTCACGCCGTTTTCCCGCGCTCCCATTTAAAAAACTTGAGAGAGTTAGAGTTACTCCCGCCGTTTACCCGCGCTCTCATTTAGCACCCTTAAGAGAGTTAGAGTTACTCCCGCCGTTTACCCGCGCTCTCATTTAACACCCTTAAGAGAGTTAGAGTTACTCCCGCCGTTTACCCGCGCTCTCATTTAGCACCCTTAAGAGGGTTAGAGTTACTCCCGCCGTTTACCCGCGCTCCCATGTTATTATTGCCAGAAAATTCACTAAATCCAAAAATATTTAAAACCCTTGAGAGAGTTAGAGTTACTCACGCCGTTTGCACGCGCTCCCATTTAAAACCCTTGAGAGAGTTAGAGTTACTCACGCCGTTTGCACGCTCCCCAATTTGTCCCTATTAGGAGAGTTAGGGTTACTCCCGCCGTTTGCGCGCTCCCATTTAACACCCTTGAGAGAGTTAGAGTTACTCCCGCCGTTTGCACGCTCCCCGATTTGTCCCTATTAAGAGAGTTAGGGTTACTCCCGCCGTTTACCCGCGCTCTCATTTAGCACCCTTGAGAGAGTTAGAGTTACTCCCGCCGTTTACCCGCGCTCTCATTTAGCACCCTTCAGAGAGTTAGAGTTACTCCCGCCGTTTACCCGCGCTCCCATTTAACACCCTTGAGAGAGTTAGAGTTACTCACGCCGTTTGCACGCGCTCCCATTTAACACCCTTGAGAGGGTTAGAGTTACTCACGCCGTTTGCACGCGCTCCCATTTAACACCCTTGAGAGGGTTAGAGTTACTCCCGCCGTTTGCACGCTCCCCGATTTGTCCCTATTAAGAGAGTTAGGGTTACTCCCGCCGTTTACCCGCGCTCTCATTTAGCACCCTTGAGAGAGTTAGAGTTACTCCAGCCGTTTATCCGCGCTCTCATTTAGCACCCTTAAGAGGGTTAGAGTTACTCCCGCCGTTTACCCGCGCTCCCATGTAACACCCTTGAGAGAGTTAGAGTTACTCCCGCCGTTTACCCGCGCTCTCATTTAGCACCCTTAAGAGAGTTAGAGTTACTCCCGCCGTTTACCCGCGCCCCCATTTAACACCCTTGAGAGAGTTAGAGTTACTCACGCCGTTTACCCGCGCTCTCATTTAGCACCCTTAAGAGGGTTAGAGTTACTCCCGCCGTTTACGCGCGCTCCCATGTAACACCCTTGAGAGAGTTAGAGTTACTCCAGCCGTTTATCCGCGCTCTCATTTAGCACCCTTAAGAGGGTTAGAGTTACTCCCGCCGTTTACCCGCGCTCCCATGTTATTATTGCCAGAAAATTCACTAAATCCAAAAATATTTAAAACCCTTGAGAGAGTTAGAGTTACTCACGCCGTTTGCACGCGCTCCCATTTAAAACCCTTGAGAGAGTTAGAGTTACTCACGCCGTTTGCACGCTCCCCAATTTGTCCCTATTAGGAGAGTTAGGGTTACTCCCGCCGTTTGCGCGCTCCCATTTAACACCCTTGAGAGAGTTAGAGTTACTCCCGCCGTTTACCCGCGCTCTCATTTAACACCCTTAAGAGAGTTAGAGTTACTCCCGCCGTTTGCACGCTCCCCAATTTGTCCCTATTAAGAGAGTTAGGGTTACTCCCGCCGTTTACCCGCGCTCCTATTTAACACCCTTGAGAGAGTTAGTGTTACTCCCGCCGTTTACCCGCGCCCCCATTTAACACCCTTGAGAGAGTTTGAGTTACTCACGCCGTTTACCCGCGCTCCCATTTAAAACCCTTGAGAGAGTTAGAGTTACTCCCGCCGTTTACCCGCGCTCTCATTTAGCACCCTTAAGAGAGTTAGAGTTACTCCCGCCGTTTACCCGCGCTCTCATTTAGCACCCTTAAGAGGGTTAGAGTTACTCCCGCCGTTTACCCGCGCTCCCATGTAACACCCTTTAGAGAGTTAGAGTTACTCACGCCGTTTGCACGCGCCCCCATTTAAAACCCTTGAGAGAGTTAGAGTTACTCACGCCGTTTGCACGCGCTCTCATTTAGCACCCTTAAGAGGGTTAGAGTTACTCCCGCCGTTTACCCGCGCTCCCATGTAACACCCTTGAGAGAGTTAGAGTTACTCCCGCCGTTTACCCGCGCTCTCATTTAGCACCCTTAAGAGAGTTAGAGTTACTCCCGCCGTTTACCCGCGCCCCCATTTAACACCCTTGAGAGAGTTAGAGTTACTCCCGCCGTTTACGCGCGCTCCCATGTAACACCCTTGAGAGAGTTAGAGTTACTCCAGCCGTTTATCCGCGCTCTCATTTAGCACCCTTAAGAGAGTTAGAGTTACTCCCGCCGTTTACCCGCGCCCCCATTTAAAACCCTTGAGAGAGTTAGAGTTACTCCCGCCGTTTACCCGCGCTCTCATTTAGCACCCTTAAGAGAGTTAGAGTTACTCCCGCCGTTTACCCGCGCTCTCATTTAGCACCCTTAAGAGGGTTAGAGTTACTCCCGCCGTTTACCCGCGCTCCCATGTAACACCCTTGAGAGAGTTAGGGTTACTCCCGCCGTTTACCCGCGGTCCCATTTAAAACCCTTGAGAGAGTTAGAGTTACTCACGCCGTTTGCACGCGCTCTCATTTAGCACCCTTAAGAGGGTTAGAGTTACTCCCGCCGTTTACCCGCGCTCCCATGTAACACCCTTGAGAGAGTTAGAGTTACTCCCGCCGTTTACCCGCGCTCTCATTTAGCACCCTTAAGAGAGTTAGAGTTACTCCCGCCGTTTACCCGCGCCCCCATTTAACACCCTTGAGAGAGTTAGAGTTACTCACGCCGTTTACCCGCGCTCTCATTTAGCACCCTTAAGAGGGTTAGAGTTACTCCCGAAGTTTACGCGCGCTCCCATGTAACACCCTTGAGAGAGTTAGAGTTACTCCAGCCGTTTATCCGCGCTCTCATTTAGCACCCTTAAGAGAGTTAGAGTTACTCCCGCCGTTTACCCGCGCCCCCTTTTAAAACCCTTGAGAGAGTTAGAGTTACTCCCGCCGTTTACCCGCGCTCTCATTTAGCACCCTTAAGAGAGTTAGAGTTACTCCCGCCGTTTACCCGCGCTCTCATTTAGCACCCTTGAGAGAGTTAGAGTTACTCCCGCCGTTTACCCGCGCTCCCATGTAACACCCTTGAGAGAGTTAGAGTTACTCCCGCCGTTTACCCGCGCTCTCATTTAGCACCCTTAAGAGAGTTAGAGTTACTCCCGCCGTTTACCCGCGCCCCCATTTAACACCCTTGAGAGAGTTAGAGTTACTCACGCCGTTTACCCGCGCTCTCATTTAGCACCCTTAAGAGGGTTGGAGTTACTCCCGCCGTTTACGCGCGCTCCCATGTAACACCCTTGAGAGAGTTAGAGTTACTCCAGCCGTTTATCCGCGCTCTCATTTAGCACCCTTAAGAGAGTTAGAGTTACTCCCGCCGTTTACCCGCGCCCCCTTTTAAAACCCTTGAGAGAGTTAGAGTTACTCCCGCCGTTTACCCGCGCTCTCATTTAGCACCCTTAAGAGAGTTAGAGTTACTCCCGCCGTTTACCCGCGCTCTCATTTAGCACCCTTAAGAGGGTTAGAGTTACTCCCGCCGTTTACCCGCGCTCCCATGTAACACCCTTGAGAGAGTTAGGGTTACTCCCGCCGTTTACCCGCGGTCCCATTTAAAACCCTTGAGAGAGTTAGAGTTACTCACGCCGTTTGCACGCGCTCTCATTTAGCACCCTTAAGAGGGTTAGAGTTACTCCCGCCGTTTACCCGCGCTCCCATGTAACACCCTTGAGAGAGTTAGAGTTACTCCCGCCGTTTACCCGCGCTCTCATTTAGCACCCTTCTCTGCACGCCGCCAGGCGTGTACTTACACCGAATTTCGGGACGGTGGCAAACCTCCGACCAGACAGGGTATCACTCCCCCGCCGGGCCGGTCGAAGAAGATGTCGTGCTCAGCACCCGGGCGCCTGGGACCTACGCCCGGGCACCACTTCGCCTCGAACATCAAAAAGCAGCCTCACATGAACGGCGGTCCCCACGAAACCAGCCAAAGGAACGATCCCCGACGGGAATCTCCTCCGCCGCCATTCGTAGAGGCCAGCAAGATTCAAGAGGGCAGGCGCGAGGCGCTCGGAAAAACCCCGGCAACGGCACCCCCAGAGATGGCGAACTATGCGAACCGGCGGTCGACGCAGGTGCTATAACGCGCCACGACCAGTCCGCCCCGGATGCTCGGGTCTTTGTCCCCGTCCGAGTTGGCACCTAACTCCTAAAACCAGGTGCCACCGCCCGGTTGGAAGCTGCCCTTATCGGGCGAGGGAACTTAGCTAGGAATCACGAATTCCCAGGAGGCCGGTCTGGCCGAGAGACCCATTGCCCAGCGGGGACCACGTGGAGGTGCCCCTCGATGCCAGGCTGGTTGCAAGCACCGATCCTTAAGCATCCGCTTCCCGTCCGGTCGGCCTGCCCGCCACGTGCCGTCCGACCCGCTTGCGAGTCGACCGGCGAGCCAGCAATGACCATTAACCCCGCACCCTGCCACCGACCTTTCGGCCAGTCCCGGCACGCAGGATCGCGGGTTCGCCCCTGCCCGTTAGCCAGCCGCCCAGAGCCGGGGGTGGACCGGCCCCGGGCCTGTTTCCGACTCTCACCGCGAGGAGGTGGACAGGAGAAGTTTTGCCGCTCTCCCACCTTGCGGTATTGAGCGTGGCTAGTTCCCATTATTGTCCAATATCCTAAGTCCAATGTAGTTCCGATGTTATACTCTAACGAAAGAGAGTTAGAGTTACTCCCGCCGTTTACCCGCGCTCTCATTTAGCACCCTTAAGAGAGTTAGGGTTACTCCCGCCGTTTACCCGCGCTCCCATTTAACACCCTTGAGAGAGTTAGAGTTACTCCCGCCGTTTACCCGCGCCCCCATTTAACACCCTTGAGAGAGTTAGAGTTACTCCCGCCGTTTACCCGCGCTCTCATTTAACACCCTTAAGAGAGTTAGAGTTACTCCCGAAGTTTGCACGCTCCCCAATTTGTCCCTATTAAGAGAGTTAGGGTTACTCCCGCCGTTTACCCGCGCTCCCATTTAACACCCTTGAGAGAGTTAGAGTTACTCCCGCCGTTTACCCGCGCCCCCATTTAACACCCTTGAGAGAGTTTGAGTTACTCACGCCGTTTACCCGCGCTCCCATTTAAAACCCTTGAGAGAGTTAGAGTTACTCACGCCGTTTGCACGCGCTCCCATTTAAAACCATTGAGAGAGTTAGAGTTACTCACGCCGTTTGCACGCTCCCCAATTTGTCCCTATTAGGAGAGTTAGGGTTACTCCCGCCGTTTACCAGCGCTCTCATTTAGCACCCTTAAGAGGGTTAGAGTTACTCCCGCCGTTTACCCGCGCTCCCATGTAACACCCTTGAGAGAGCTAGAGTTACTCACGCCGTTTGCACGCGCTCCCATTTAAAACCCCTGAGAGAGTTAGAGTTACTCACGCCGTTTGCACGCTCCCCAATTTGTCCCTATTAAGAGAGTTAGGGTTACTCCCGCCGTTTACCCGCGCTCCCATTTAACACCCTTGAGAGAGTTAGAGTTACTCCCGCCGTCTACCCGCGCCCCCATTTAACACCCTTGAGAGAGTTTGAGTTACGCACGCCGTTTTCCCGCGCTCCCATTTAAAAAACTTGAGAGAGTTAGAGTTACTCCCGCCGTTTACCCGCGCTCCCATTTAGCACCCTTAAGAGAGTTAGAGTTACAAGCGCCGTTTACCCGCGCTCCCATTTAACACCCTTGAGAGAGTTAGAGTTACTCACGCCGTTTGCACGCTCCCCAATTTGTCCCTATTAAGAGAGTTAGGGTTACTCCCGCCGTTTACCCGCGCTCCCATTTAACACCCTTGAGAGAGTTAGAGTTACTCCCGCCGTCTACCCGCGCCCCCATTTAACACCCTTGAGAGAGTTTGAGATACGCACGCCGTTTTCCCGCGCCCCCATTTAAAAAACTTGAGAGAGTTAGAGTTACTCCCGCCGTTTACCCGCGCTCTCATTTAGCACCCTTAAGAGAGTTAGAGTTACACCCGCCGTTTACCCGCGCTCCCATTTAACACCCTTGAGAGAGTTAGAGTTACTCACGCCGTTTGCACGCTCCCCAATTTGTCCCTATTAAGAGAGTTAGGGTTACTACCGCCGTTTACCCGCGCTCCCATTTAACACCCTTGAGAGAGTTAGAGTTACTCCAGCCGTCTACCCGCGCCCCCATTTAACACCCTTGAGAGAGTTTGAGTTACTCACGCCGTTTTCCCGCGCTCCCATTTAAAAAACTTGAGAGAGTTAGAGTTACTCCCGCCGTTTACCCGCGCTCTCATTTAGCACCCTTAAGAGAGTTAGAGTTACTCCCGCCGTTTACCCGCGCTCTCATTTAACACCCTTAAGAGAGTTAGAGTTACTCCCGCCGTTTACCCGCGCCCCCATTTAACACCCTTGAGAGAGTTTGAGTTACTCACGCCGTTTACCCGCGCTCCCATTTAAAACCCTTGAGAGAGTTAGAGTTACTCCCGCCGTTTAAGCGCGCTCTCATTTAGCACCCTTAAGAGAGTTAGAGTTACTCCCGCCGTTTACCCGCGCTCTCATTTAGCACCCTTGAGAGAGTTAGAGTTACTCCAGCCGTTTACCCGCGCTCTCATTTAGCACCCTTAAGAGAGTTAGAGTTACTCCCGCCGTTTACCCGCGCCCCCATTTAACACCCTTGAGAGAGTTAGAGTTACTCACGCCGTTTACCCGCGCTCTCATTTAGCACCCTTAAGAGGGTTAGAGTTACTCCCGCCGTTTACGCGCGCTCCCATGTAACACCCTTGAGAGAGTTAGAGTTACTCCAGCCGTTTATCCGCGCTCTCATTTAGCACCCTTAAGAGGGTTAGAGTTACTCCCGCCGTTTACCCGCGCTCCCATGTTATTATTGCCAGAAAATTCACTAAATCCAAAAATATTTAATACCCTTGAGAGAGTTAGAGTTACTCACGCCGTTTGCACGCGCTCCCATTTAAAACCCTTGAGAGAGTTAGAGTTACTCACGCCGTTTGCACGCTCCCCAATTTGTCCCTATTAGGAGAGTTAGGGTTACTCCCGCCGTTTGCGCGCTCCCATTTAACACCCTTGAGAGAGTTAGAGTTACTCCCGCCGTTTACCCGCGCTCTCATTTAGCACCCTTAAGAGAGTTAGAGTTACACCCGCCGTTTACCCGCGCTCCCATTTAACACCCTTGAGAGAGTTAGAGTTACTCCCGCCGTCTACCCGCGCCCCCATTTAACACCCTTGAGAGAGTTTGAGTTACTCACGCCGTTTTCCCGCGCTCCCATTTAAAAAACTTGAGAGAGTTAGAGTTACTCCCGCCGTTTACCCGCGCTCTCATTTAGCACCCTTAAGAGAGTTAGAGTTACTCCCGCCGTTTACCCGCGCTCTCATTTAACACCCTTAAGAGAGTTAGAGTTACTCCCGCCGTTTACCCGCGCTCTCATTTAGCACCCTTAAGAGGGTTAGAGTTACTCCCGCCGTTTACCCGCGCTCCCATGTTATTATTGCCAGAAAATTCACTAAATCCAAAAATATTTAAAACCCTTGAGAGAGTTAGAGTTACTCACGCCGTTTGCACGCGCTCCCATTTAAAACCCTTGAGAGAGTTAGAGTTACTCACGCCGTTTGCACGCTCCCCAATTTGTCCCTATTAGGAGAGTTAGGGTTACTCCCGCCGTTTGCGCGCTCCCATTTAACACCCTTGAGAGAGTTAGAGTTACTCCCGCCGTTTACCCGCGCTCTCATTTAGCACCCTTAAGAGAGTTAGAGTTACACCCGCCGTTTACCCGCGCTCCCATTTAACACCCTTGAGAGAGTTAGAGTTACTCCCGCCGTCTACCCGCGCCCCCATTTAACACCCTTGAGAGAGTTTGAGTTACTCACGCCGTTTTCCCGCGCTCCCATTTAAAAAACTTGAGAGAGTTAGAGTTACTCCCGCCGTTTACCCGCGCTCTCATTTAGCACCCTTAAGAGAGTTAGAGTTACTCCCGCCGTTTACCCGCGCTCTCATTTAACACCCTTAAGAGAGTTAGAGTTACTCCCGCCGTTTACCCGCGCTCTCATTTAGCACCCTTAAGAGGGTTAGAGTTACTCCCGCCGTTTACCCGCGCTCCCATGTTATTATTGCCAGAAAATTCACTAAATCCAAAAATATTTAAAACCCTTGAGAGAGTTAGAGTTACTCACGCCGTTTGCACGCGCTCCCATTTAAAACCCTTGAGAGAGTTAGAGTTACTCACGCCGTTTGCACGCTCCCCAATTTGTCCCTATTAGGAGAGTTAGGGTTACTCCCGCCGTTTGCGCGCTCCCATTTAACACCCTTGAGAGAGTTAGAGTTACTCCCGCCGTTTGCACGCTCCCCGATTTGTCCCTATTAAGAGAGTTAGGGTTACTCCCGCCGTTTACCCGCGCTCTCATTTAGCACCCTTGAGAGAGTTAGAGTTACTCCCGCCGTTTACCCGCGCTCTCATTTAGCACCCTTCAGAGAGTTAGAGTTACTCCCGCCGTTTACCCGCGCTCCCATTTAACACCCTTGAGAGAGTTAGAGTTACTCACGCCGTTTGCACGCGCTCCCATTTAACACCCTTGAGAGGGTTAGAGTTACTCACGCCGTTTGCACGCGCTCCCATTTAACACCCTTGAGAGGGTTAGAGTTACTCCCGCCGTTTGCACGCTCCCCGATTTGTCCCTATTAAGAGAGTTAGGGTTACTCCCGCCGTTTACCCGCGCTCTCATTTAGCACCCTTGAGAGAGTTAGAGTTACTCCAGCCGTTTATCCGCGCTCTCATTTAGCACCCTTAAGAGGGTTAGAGTTACTCCCGCCGTTTACCCGCGCTCCCATGTAACACCCTTGAGAGAGTTAGAGTTACTCCCGCCGTTTACCCGCGCTCTCATTTAGCACCCTTAAGAGAGTTAGAGTTACTCCCGCCGTTTACCCGCGCCCCCATTTAACACCCTTGAGAGAGTTAGAGTTACTCACGCCGTTTACCCGCGCTCTCATTTAGCACCCTTAAGAGGGTTAGAGTTACTCCCGCCGTTTACGCGCGCTCCCATGTAACACCCTTGAGAGAGTTAGAGTTACTCCAGCCGTTTATCCGCGCTCTCATTTAGCACCCTTAAGAGGGTTAGAGTTACTCCCGCCGTTTACCCGCGCTCCCATGTTATTATTGCCAGAAAATTCACTAAATCCAAAAATATTTAAAACCCTTGAGAGAGTTAGAGTTACTCACGCCGTTTGCACGCGCTCCCATTTAAAACCCTTGAGAGAGTTAGAGTTACTCACGCCGTTTGCACGCTCCCCAATTTGTCCCTATTAGGAGAGTTAGGGTTACTCCCGCCGTTTGCGCGCTCCCATTTAACACCCTTGAGAGAGTTAGAGTTACTCCCGCCGTTTACCCGCGCTCTCATTTAACACCCTTAAGAGAGTTAGAGTTACTCCCGCCGTTTGCACGCTCCCCAATTTGTCCCTATTAAGAGAGTTAGGGTTACTCCCGCCGTTTACCCGCGCTCCTATTTAACACCCTTGAGAGAGTTAGTGTTACTCCCGCCGTTTACCCGCGCCCCCATTTAACACCCTTGAGAGAGTTTGAGTTACTCACGCCGTTTACCCGCGCTCCCATTTAAAACCCTTGAGAGAGTTAGAGTTACTCCCGCCGTTTACCCGCGCTCTCATTTAGCACCCTTAAGAGAGTTAGAGTTACTCCCGCCGTTTACCCGCGCTCTCATTTAGCACCCTTAAGAGGGTTAGAGTTACTCCCGCCGTTTACCCGCGCTCCCATGTAACACCCTTTAGAGAGTTAGAGTTACTCACGCCGTTTGCACGCGCCCCCATTTAAAACCCTTGAGAGAGTTAGAGTTACTCACGCCGTTTGCACGCGCTCTCATTTAGCACCCTTAAGAGGGTTAGAGTTACTCCCGCCGTTTACCCGCGCTCCCATGTAACACCCTTGAGAGAGTTAGAGTTACTCCCGCCGTTTACCCGCGCTCTCATTTAGCACCCTTAAGAGAGTTAGAGTTACTCCCGCCGTTTACCCGCGCCCCCATTTAACACCCTTGAGAGAGTTAGAGTTACTCCCGCCGTTTACGCGCGCTCCCATGTAACACCCTTGAGAGAGTTAGAGTTACTCCAGCCGTTTATCCGCGCTCTCATTTAGCACCCTTAAGAGAGTTAGAGTTACTCCCGCCGTTTACCCGCGCCCCCATTTAAAACCCTTGAGAGAGTTAGAGTTACTCCCGCCGTTTACCCGCGCTCTCATTTAGCACCCTTAAGAGAGTTAGAGTTACTCCCGCCGTTTACCCGCGCTCTCATTTAGCACCCTTAAGAGGGTTAGAGTTACTCCCGCCGTTTACCCGCGCTCCCATGTAACACCCTTGAGAGAGTTAGGGTTACTCCCGCCGTTTACCCGCGGTCCCATTTAAAACCCTTGAGAGAGTTAGAGTTACTCACGCCGTTTGCACGCGCTCTCATTTAGCACCCTTAAGAGGGTTAGAGTTACTCCCGCCGTTTACCCGCGCTCCCATGTAACACCCTTGAGAGAGTTAGAGTTACTCCCGCCGTTTACCCGCGCTCTCATTTAGCACCCTTAAGAGAGTTAGAGTTACTCCCGCCGTTTACCCGCGCCCCCATTTAACACCCTTGAGAGAGTTAGAGTTACTCACGCCGTTTACCCGCGCTCTCATTTAGCACCCTTAAGAGGGTTAGAGTTACTCCCGAAGTTTACGCGCGCTCCCATGTAACACCCTTGAGAGAGTTAGAGTTACTCCAGCCGTTTATCCGCGCTCTCATTTAGCACCCTTAAGAGAGTTAGAGTTACTCCCGCCGTTTACCCGCGCCCCCTTTTAAAACCCTTGAGAGAGTTAGAGTTACTCCCGCCGTTTACCCGCGCTCTCATTTAGCACCCTTAAGAGAGTTAGAGTTACTCCCGCCGTTTACCCGCGCTCTCATTTAGCACCCTTAAGAGGGTTAGAGTTACTCCCGCCGTTTACCCGCGCTCCCATGTAACACCCTTGAGAGAGTTAGGGTTACTCCCGCCGTTTACCCGCGGTCCCATTTAAAACCCTTGAGAGAGTTAGAGTTACTCACGCCGTTTGCACGCGCTCTCATTTAGCACCCTTAAGAGGGTTAGAGTTACTCCCGCCGTTTACCCGCGCTCCCATGTAACACCCTTGAGAGAGTTAGAGTTACTCCCGCCGTTTACCCGCGCTCTCATTTAGCACCCTTCTCTGCACGCCGCCAGGCGTGTACTTACACCGAATTTCGGGACGGTGGCAAACCTCCGACCAGACAGGGTATCACTCCCCCGCCGGGCCGGTCGAAGAAGATGTCGTGCTCAGCACCCGGGCGCCTGGGACCTACGCCCGGGCACCACTTCGCCTCGAACATCAAAAAGCAGCCTCACATGAACGGCGGTCCCCACGAAACCAGCCAAAGGAACGATCCCCGACGGGAATCTCCTCCGCCGCCATTCGTAGAGGCCAGCAAGATTCAAGAAGGCAGGCGCGAGGCGCTCGGAAAAACCCCGGCAACGGCACCCCCAGAGATGGCGAACTATGCGAACCGGCGGTCGACGCAGGTGCTATAACGCGCCACGACCAGTCCGCCCCGGATGCTCGGGTCTTTGTCCCCGTCCGAGTTGGCACCTAACTCCTAAAACCAGGTGCCACCGCCCGGTTGGAAGCTGCCCTTATCGGGCGAGGGAACTTAGCTAGGAATCACGAATTCCCAGGAGGCCGGTCTGGCCGAGAGACCCATTGCCCAGCGGGGACCACGTGGAGGTGCCCCTCGATGCCAGGCTGGTTGCAAGCACCGATCCTTAAGCATCCGCTTCCCGTCCGGTCGGCCTGCCCGCCACGTGCCGTCCGACCCGCTTGCGAGTCGACCGGCGAGCCAGCAATGACCATTAACCCCGCACCCTGCCACCGACCTTTCGGCCAGTCCCGGCACGCAGGATCGCGGGTTCGCCCCTGCCCGTTAGCCAGCCGCCCAGAGCCGGGGGTGGACCGGCCCCGGGCCTGTTTCCGACTCTCACCGCGAGGAGGTGGACAGGAGAAGTTTTGCCGCTCTCCCACCTTGCGGTATTGAGCGTGGCTAGTTCCCATTATTGTCCAATATCCTAAGTCCAATGTAGTTCCGATGTTATACTCTAACGAAAGAGAGTTAGAGTTACTCCCGCCGTTTACCCGCGCTCTCATTTAGCACCCTTAAGAGAGTTAGGGTTACTCCCGCCGTTTACCCGCGCTCCCATTTAACACCCTTGAGAGAGTTAGAGTTACTCCCGCCGTTTACCCGCGCCCCCATTTAACACCCTTGAGAGAGTTAGAGTTACTCCCGCCGTTTACCCGCGCTCTCATTTAACACCCTTAAGAGAGTTAGAGTTACTCCCGAAGTTTGCACGCTCCCCAATTTGTCCCTATTAAGAGAGTTAGGGTTACTCCCGCCGTTTACCCGCGCTCCCATTTAACACCCTTGAGAGAGTTAGGGTTACTCCCGCCATTTACCCGCGCTCCCATTTAACACCCTTGAGAGAGTTAGAGTTACTCCCGCCGTTTACCCGCGCTCTCATTTAACACCCTTAAGAGAGTTAGAGTTACTCCCGCCGTTTGCACGCTCCCCAATTTGTCCCTATTAAGAGAGTTAGGGTTACTCCCGCCGTTTACCCGCGCTCCCATTTAACACCCTTGAGAGAGTTAGAGTTACTCCCGCCGTTTACCCGCGGTCCCATTTAAAACCCTTGAGAGAGTTAGAGTTACTCACGCCGTTTGCACGCTCCCCAATTTGTCCCTGTTAAGAGAGTTAGGGTTACTCCCGCCGTTTACCTGCGGTCCCATTTAAAACCCTTGAGAGAGTTAGATTTACTCACGCCGTTTGCACGCGCTCTCATTTAGCACCCTTAAGAGGGTAAGAGTTACTCCCGCCGTTTACGCGCGCTCCCATGTAACACCCTTGAGAGAGTTAGAGTTACTCCAGCCGTTTATCCGCGCTCTCATTTAGCACCCTTAAGAGAGTTAGAGTTACTCCCGCTGTTTACCCGCGCCCCCATTTAACACCCTTGAGAGAGTTAGAGTTACTCACGCCGTTTGCACGCTCCCCAATTTGTCCCTGTTAAGAGAGTTAGGGTTACTCCCGCCGTTTACCCGCGGTCCCATTTAAAACCCTTGAGAGAGTTAGAGTTACTCACGCCGTTTGCACGCTCCCCAATTTGTCCCTGTTAAGAGAGTTAGGGTTACTCCCGCCGTTTACCCGCGGTCCCTTTTAAAACCCTTGAGAGAGTCAGAGTTACTCACGCCGTTTGCACGCGCTCTCATTTAGCACCCTTAAGAGGGTTAGAGTTACTCCCGCCGTTTACCCGCGCTCCCATGTAACACCCTTGAGAGAGTTAGAGTTACTCCCGCCGTTTACCCGCGCTCTCATTTAGCACCCTTAAGAGAGTTAGAGTTACTCCCGCCGTTTACCCGCGCTCTCATTTAGCACCCTTAAGAGAGTTAGGGTTACTCCCGCCATTTACCCGCGCTCCCATTTAACACCCTTGAGAGAGTTAGAGTTACTCCCGCCGTTTACCCGCGCTCTCATTTAGCACCCTTAAGAGAGTTAGGGTTACTCCCGCCATTTACCCGCGCTCCCATTTAACACCCTTAAGAGAGTTAGAGTTACTCCCGCCGTTTGCACGCTCCCCAATTTGTCCCTATTAAGAGAGTTAGGGTTACTCCCGCCGTTTACCCGCGCTCCCATTTAACACCCTTGAGAGAGTTAGTGTTACTCCCGCCGTTTACCCGCGCCCCCATTTAACACCCTTGAGAGAGTTTGAGTTACTCACGCCGTTTACCCGCGCTCCCATTTAAAACCCTTGAGAGAGTTAGAGTTACTCCCGCCGTTTACCCGCGCTCTCATTTAGCACCCTTAAGAGAGTTAGAGTTACTCCCGCCGTTTACCCGCGCTCTCATTTAGCACCCTTAAGAGGGTTAGAGTTACTCCCGCCGTTTACCCGCGCTCCCATGTAACACCCTTGAGAGAGTTAGAGTTACTCACGCCGTTTGCACGCGCCCCCATTTAAAACCCTTGAGAGAGTTAGAGTTACTCACGCCGTTTGCACGCGCTCTCATTTAGCACCCTTAAGAGGGTTAGAGTTACTCCCGCCGTTTACCCGCGCTCCCATGTAACACCCTTGAGAGAGTTAGAGTTACTCCCGCCGTTTACCCGCGCTCTCATTTAGCACCCTTAAGAGAGTTAGAGTTACTCCCGCCGTTTACCCGCGCCCCCATTTAACACCCTTGAGAGAGTTAGAGTTACTCACGCCGTTTACCCGCGCTCTCATTTAGCACCCTTAAGAGGGTTAGAGTTACTCCCGCCGTTTACGCGCGCTCCCATGTAACACCCTTGAGAGAGTTAGAGTTACTCCAGCCGTTTATCCGCGCTCTCATTTAGCACCCTTAAGAGAGTTAGAGTTACTCCCGCCGTTTACCCGCGCCCCCTTTTAAAACCCTTGAGAGAGTTAGAGTTACTCCCGCCGTTTACCCGCGCTCTCATTTAGCACATTTAAGAGAGTTAGAGTTACTCCCGCCGTTTACCCGCGCTCTCATTTAGCACCCTTAAGAGGGTTAGAGTTACTCCCGCCGTTTACCCGCGCTCCCATGTAACACCCTTGAGAGAGTTAGGGTTACTCCCGCCGTTTACCCGCGGTCCCATTTAAAACCCTTGAGAGAGTTAGAGTTACTCACGCCGTTTGCACGCGCTCTCATTTAGCACCCTTAAGAGGGTTAGAGTTACTCCCGCCGTTTACCCGCGCTCCCATGTAACACCCTTGAGAGAGTTAGAGTTACTCCCGCCGTTTACCCGCGCTCTCATTTAGCACCCTTCTCTGCACGCCGCCAGGCGTGTACTTACACCGAATTTCGGGACGGTGGCAAACCTCCGACCAGACAGGGTATCACTCCCCCGCCGGGCCGGTCGAAGAAGATGTCGTGCTCAGCACCCGGGCGCCTGGGACCTACGCCCGGGCACCACTTCGCCTCGAACATCAAAAAGCAGCCTCACATGAACGGCGGTCCCCACGAAACCAGCCAAAGGAACGATCCCCGACGGGAATCTCCTCCGCCGCCATTCGTAGAGGCCAGCAAGATTCAAGAGGGCAGGCGCGAGGCGCTCGGAAAAACCCCGGCAACGGCACCCCCAGAGATGGCGAACTATGCGAACCGGCGGTCGACGCAGGTGCTATAACGCGCCACGACCAGTCCGCCCCGGATGCTCGGGTCTTTGTCCCCGTCCGAGTTGGCACCTAACTCCTAAAACCAGGTGCCACCGCCCGGTTGGAAGCTGCCCTTATCGGGCGAGGGAACTTAGCTAGGAATCACGAATTCCCAGGAGGCCGGTCTGGCCGAGAGACCCATTGCCCAGCGGGGACCACGTGGAGGTGCCCCTCGATGCCAGGCTGGTTGCAAGCACCGATCCTTAAGCATCCGCTTCCCGTCCGGTCGGCCTGCCCGCCACGTGCCGTCCGACCCGCTTGCGAGTCGACCGGCGAGCCAGCAATGACCATTAACCCCGCACCCTGCCACCGACCTTTCGGCCAGTCCCGGCACGCAGGATCGCGGGTTCGCCCCTGCCCGTTAGCCAGCCGCCCAGAGCCGGGGGTGGACCGGCCCCGGGCCTGTTTCCGACTCTCACCGCGAGGAGGTGGACAGGAGAAGTTTTGCCGCTCTCCCACCTTGCGGTATTGAGCGTGGCTAGTTCCCATTATTGTCCAATATCCTAAGTCCAATGTAGTTCCGATGTTATACTCTAACGAAAGAGAGTTAGAGTTACTCCCGCCGTTTACCCGCGCTCTCATTTAGCACCCTTAAGAGAGTTAGGGTTACTCCCGCCGTTTACCCGCGCTCCCATTTAACACCCTTGAGAGAGTTAGAGTTACTCCCGCCGTTTACCCGCGCCCCCATTTAACACCCTTGAGAGAGTTAGAGTTACTCCCGCCGTTTACCCGCGCTCTCATTTAACACCCTTAAGAGAGTTAGAGTTACTCCCGAAGTTTGCACGCTCCCCAATTTGTCCCTATTAAGAGAGTTAGGGTTACTCCCGCCGTTTACCCGCGCTCCCATTTAACACCCTTGAGAGAGTTAGAGTTACTCCCGCCGTTTACCCGCGCCCACATTTAACACCCTTGAGAGAGTTTGAGTTACTCACGCCGTTTACCCGCGCTCCCATTTAAAACCCTTGAGAGAGTTAGAGTTACTCACGCCGTTTGCACGCGCTCCCATTTAAAACCCTTGAGAGAGTTAGAGTTACTCACGCCGTTTGCACGCTCCCCAATTTGTCCCTATTAAGAGAGTTAGGGTTACTCCCGCCGTTTACCCGCGCTCCCATTTAACACCCTTGAGAGAGTTAGAGTTACTCCCGCCGTCTACCCGCGCCCCCATTTAACACCCTTGAGAGAGTTTGAGTTACGCACGCCGTTTTCCCGCGCTCCCATTTAAAAAACTTGAGAGAGTTAGAGTTACTCCCACCGTTTACCCGCGCTCTCATTTAGCACCCTTAAGAGAGTTAGAGTTACAAGCGCCGTTTACCCGCGCTCCCATTTAACACCCTTGAGAGAGTTAGAGTTACTCACGCCGTTTGCACGCTCCCCAATTTGTCCCTATTAAGAGAGTTAGGGTTACTCCCGCCGTTTACCCGCGCTCCCATTTAACACCCTTGAGAGAGTTAGAGTTACTCCCGCCGTCTACCCGCGCCCCCATTTAACACCCTTGAGAGAGTTTGAGATACGCACGCCGTTTTCCCGCGCTCCCATTTAAAAAACTTGAGAGAGTTAGAGTTACTCCCGCCGTTTACCCGCGCTCTCATTTAGCACCCTTAAGAGAGTTAGAGTTACACCCGCCGTTTACCCGCGCTCCCATTTAACACCCTTGAGAGAGTTAGAGTTACTCACGCCGTTTGCACGCTCCCCAATTTGTCCCTATTAAGAGAGTTAGGGTTACTACCGCCGTTTACCCGCGCTCCCATTTAACACCCTTGAGAGAGTTAGAGTTACTCCAGCCGTCTACCCGCGCCCCCATTTAACACCCTTGAGAGAGTTTGAGTTACTCACGCCGTTTTCCCGCGCTCCCATTTAAAAAACTTGAGAGAGTTAGAGTTACTCCCGCCGTTTACCCGCGCTCTCATTTAACACCCTTAAGAGAGTTAGAGTTACTCCCGCCGTTTGCACGCTCCCCAATTTGTCCCTATTAAGAGAGTTAGGGTTACTCCCGCCGTTTACCCGCGCTCCCATTTAACACCCTTGAGAGAGTTAGAGTTACTCCCGCCGTTTACCCGCGGTCCCATTTAAAACCCTTGAGAGAGTTAGAGTTACTCACGCCGTTTGCACGCTCCCCAATTTGTCCCTGTTAAGAGAGTTAGGGTTACTCCCGCCGTTTACCCGCGGTCCCATTTAAAACCCTTGAGAGAGTTAGATTTACTCACGCCGTTTGCACGCGCTCTCATTTAGCACCCTTAAGAGGGTTAGAGTTACTCCCGCCGTTTACGCGCGCTCCCATGTAACACCCTTGAGAGAGTTAGAGTTACTCCAGCCGTTTATCCGCGCTCTCATTTAGCACCCTTAAGAGAGTTAGAGTTACTCCCGCCGTTTACCCGCGGTCCCATTTAAAACCCTTGAGAGAGTTAGAGTTACTCACGCCGTTTGCACGCTCCCCAATTTGTCCCTGTTAAGAGAGTTAGGGTTACTCCCGCCGTTTACCCGCGGTCCCATTTAAAACCCTTGAGAGAGTTAGATTTACTCACGCCGTTTGCACGCGCTCTCATTTAGCACCCTTAAGAGGGTTAGAGTTACTCCCGCCGTTTACGCGCGCTCCCATGTAACACCCTTGAGAGAGTTAGAGTTACTCCAGCCGTTTATCCGCGCTCTCATTTAGCACCCTTAAGAGAGTTAGAGTTACTCCCGCTGTTTACCCGCGCCCCCATTTAACACCCTTGAGAGAGTTAGAGTTACTCACGCCGTTTGCACGCTCCCCAATTTGTCCCTGTTAAGAGAGTTAGGGTTACTCCCGCCGTTTACCCGCGGTCCCATTTAAAACCCTTGAGAGAGTTAGAGTTACTCACGCCGTTTGCACGCTCCCCAATTTGTCCCTGTTAAGAGAGTTAGGGTTACTCCCGCCGTTTACCCGCGGTCCCTTTTAAAACCCTTGAGAGAGTCAGAGTTACTCACGCCGTTTGCACGCGCTCTCATTTAGCACCCTTAAGAGGGTTAGAGTTACTCCCGCCGTTTACCCGCGCTCCCATGTAACACCCTTGAGAGAGTTAGAGTTACTCCCGCCGTTTACCCGCGCTCTCATTTAGCACCCTTAAGAGAGTTAGAGTTACTCCCGCCGTTTACCCGCGCTCTCATTTAGCACCCTTAAGAGAGTTAGGGTTACTCCCGCCATTTACCCGCGCTCCCATTTAACACCCTTGAGAGAGTTAGAGTTACTCCCGCCGTTTACCCGCGCTCTCATTTAACACCCTTAAGAGAGTTAGAGTTACTCCCGCCGTTTGCACGCTCCCCAATTTGTCCCTATTAAGAGAGTTAGGGTTACTCCCGCCGTTTACCCGCGCTCCCATTTAACACCCTTGAGAGAGTTAGTGTTACTCCCGCCGTTTACCCGCGCCCCCATTTAACACCCTTGAGAGAGTTTGAGTTACTCACGCCGTTTACCCGCGCTCCCATTTAAAACCCTTGAGAGAGTTAGAGTTACTCCCGCCGTTTACCCGCGCTCTCATTTAGCACCCTTAAGAGAGTTAGAGTTACTCCCGCCGTTTACCCGCGCTCTCATTTAGCACCCTTAAGAGGGTTAGAGTTACTCCCGCCGTTTACCCGCGCTCCCATGTAACACCCTTGAGAGAGTTAGAGTTACTCACGCCGTTTGCACGCGCCCCCATTTAAAACCCTTGAGAGAGTTAGAGTTACTCACGCCGTTTGCACGCGCTCTCATTTAGCACCCTTAAGAGGGTTAGAGTTACTCCCGCCGTTTACCCGCGCTCCCATGTAACACCCTTGAGAGAGTTAGAGTTACTCCCGCCGTTTACCCGCGCTCTCATTTAGCACCCTTAAGAGAGTTAGAGTTACTCCCGCCGTTTACCCGCGCCCCCATTTAACACCCTTGAGAGAGTTAGAGTTACTCACGCCGTTTACCCGCGCTCTCATTTAGCACCCTTAAGAGGGTTAGAGTTACTCCCGCCGTTTACGCGCGCTCCCATGTAACACCCTTGAGAGAGTTAGAGTTACTCCAGCCGTTTATCCGCGCTCTCATTTAGCACCCTTAAGAGAGTTAGAGTTACTCCCGCCGTTTACCCGCGCCCCCTTTTAAAACCCTTGAGAGAGTTAGAGTTACTCCCGCCGTTTACCCGCGCTCTCATTTAGCACCCTTAAGAGAGTTAGAGTTACTCCCGCCGTTTACCCGCGCTCTCATTTAGCACCCTTAAGAGGGTTAGAGTTACTCCCGCCGTTTACCCGCGCTCCCATGTAACACCCTTGAGAGAGTTAGGGTTACTCCCGCCGTTTACCCGCGGTCCCATTTAAAACCCTTGAGAGAGTTAGAGTTACTCACGCCGTTTGCACGCGCTCTCATTTAGCACCCTTAAGAGGGTTAGAGTTACTCCCGCCGTTTACCCGCGCTCCCATGTAACACCCTTGAGAGAGTTAGAGTTACTCCCGCCGTTTACCCGCGCTCTCATTTAGCACCCTTCTCTGCACGCCGCCAGGCGTGTACTTACACCGAATTTCGGGACGGTGGCAAACCTCCGACCAGACAGGGTATCACTCCCCCGCCGGGCCGGTCGAAGAAGATGTCGTGCTCAGCACCCGGGCGCCTGGGACCTACGCCCGGGCACCACTTCGCCTCGAACATCAAAAAGCAGCCTCACATGAACGGCGGTCCCCACGAAACCAGCCAAAGGAACGATCCCCGACGGGAATCTCCTCCGCCGCCATTCGTAGAGGCCAGCAAGATTCAAGAGGGCAGGCGCGAGGCGCTCGGAAAAACCCCGGCAACGGCACCCCCAGAGATGGCGAACTATGCGAACCGGCGGTCGACGCAGGTGCTATAACGCGCCACGACCAGTCCGCCCCGGATGCTCGGGTCTTTGTCCCCGTCCGAGTTGGCACCTAACTCCTAAAACCAGGTGCCACCGCCCGGTTGGAAGCTGCCCTTATCGGGCGAGGGAACTTAGCTAGGAATCACGAATTCCCAGGAGGCCGGTCTGGCCGAGAGACCCATTGCCCAGCGGGGACCACGTGGAGGTGCCCCTCGATGCCAGGCTGGTTGCAAGCACCGATCCTTAAGCATCCGCTTCCCGTCCGGTCGGCCTGCCCGCCACGTGCCGTCCGACCCGCTTGCGAGTCGACCGGCGAGCCAGCAATGACCATTAACCCCGCACCCTGCCACCGACCTTTCGGCCAGTCCCGGCACGCAGGATCGCGGGTTCGCCCCTGCCCGTTAGCCAGCCGCCCAGAGCCGGGGGTGGACCGGCCCCGGGCCTGTTTCCGACTCTCACCGCGAGGAGGTGGACAGGAGAAGTTTTGCCGCTCTCCCACCTTGCGGTATTGAGCGTGGCTAGTTCCCATTATTGTCCAATATCCTAAGTCCAATGTAGTTCCGATGTTATACTCTAACGAAAGAGAGTTAGAGTTACTCCCGCCGTTTACCCGCGCTCTCATTTAGCACCCTTAAGAGAGTTAGGGTTACTCCCGCCGTTTACCCGCGCTCCCATTTAACACCCTTGAGAGAGTTAGAGTTACTCCCGCCGTTTACCCGCGCCCCCATTTAACACCCTTGAGAGAGTTAGAGTTACTCCCGCCGTTTACCCGCGCTCTCATTTAACACCCTTAAGAGAGTTAGAGTTACTCCCGAAGTTTGCACGCTCCCCAATTTGTCCCTATTAAGAGAGTTAGGGTTACTCCCGCCGTTTACCCGCGCTCCCATTTAACACCCTTGAGAGAGTTAGAGTTACTCCCGCCGTTTACCCGCGCCCACATTTAACACCCTTGAGAGAGTTTGAGTTACTCACGCCGTTTACCCGCGCTCCCATTTAAAACCCTTGAGAGAGTTAGAGTTACTCACGCCGTTTGCACGCGCTCCCATTTAAAACCCTTGAGAGAGTTAGAGTTACTCACGCCGTTTGCACGCTCCCCAATTTGTCCCTATTAGGAGAGTTAGGGTTACTCCCGCCGTTTACCAGCGCTCTCATTTAGCACCCTTAAGAGGGTTAGAGTTACTCCCGCCGTTTACCCGCGCTCCCATGTAACACCCTTGAGAGAGCTAGAGTTACTCACGCCGTTTGCACGCGCTCCCATTTAAAACCCCTGAGAGAGTTAGAGTTACTCACGCCGTTTGCACGCTCCCCAATTTGTCCCTATTAAGAGAGTTAGGGTTACTCCCGCCGTTTACCCGCGCTCCCATTTAACACCCTTGAGAGAGTTAGAGTTACTCCCGCCGTCTACCCGCGCCCCCATTTAACACCCTTGAGAGAGTTTGAGTTACGCACGCCGTTTTCCCGCGCTCCCATTTAAAAAACTTGAGAGAGTTAGAGTTACTCCCGCCGTTTACCCGCGCTCTCATTTAGCACCCTTAAGAGAGTTAGAGTTACAAGCGCCGTTTACCCGCGCTCCCATTTAACACCCTTGAGAGAGTTAGAGTTACTCACGCCGTTTGCACGCTCCCCAATTTGTCCCTATTAAGAGAGTTAGGGTTACTCCCGCCGTTTACCCGCGCTCCCATTTAACACCCTTGAGAGAGTTAGAGTTACTCCCGCCGTCTACCCGCGCCCCCATTTAACACCCTTGAGAGAGTTTGAGATACGCACGCCGTTTTCCCGCGCTCCCATTTAAAAAACTTGAGAGAGTTAGAGTTACTCCCGCCGTTTACCCGCGCTCTCATTTAGCACCCTTAAGAGAGTTAGAGTTACACCCGCCGTTTACCCGCGCTCCCATTTAACACCCTTGAGAGAGTTAGAGTTACTCACGCCGTTTGCACGCTCCCCAATTTGTCCCTATTAAGAGAGTTAGGGTTACTACCGCCGTTTACCCGCGCTCCCATTTAACACCCTTGAGAGAGTTAGAGTTACTCCAGCCGTCTACCCGCGCCCCCATTTAACACCCTTGAGAGAGTTTGAGTTACTCACGCCGTTTTCCCGCGCTCCCATTTAAAAAACTTGAGAGAGTTAGAGTTACTCCCGCCGTTTACCCGCGCTCTCATTTAGCACCCTTAAGAGAGTTAGAGTTACTCCCGCCGTTTACCCGCGCTCTCATTTAACACCCTTAAGAGAGTTAGAGTTACTCCCGCCGTTTACCCGCGCCCCCATTTAACACCCTTGAGAGAGTTTGAGTTACTCACGCCGTTTACCCGCGCTCCCATTTAAAACCCTTGAGAGAGTTAGAGTTACTCCCGCCGTTTAAGCGCGCTCTCATTTAGCACCCTTAAGAGAGTTAGAGTTACTCCCGCCGTTTACCCGCGCTCTCATTTAGCACCCTTGAGAGAGTTAGAGTTACTCCAGCCGTTTATCCGCGCTCTCATTTAGCACCCTTAAGAGGGTTAGAGTTACTCCCGCCGTTTACCCGCGCTCCCATGTAACACCCTTGAGAGAGTTAGAGTTACTCCCGCCGTTTACCCGCGCTCTCATTTAGCACCCTTAAGAGAGTTAGAGTTACTCCCGCCGTTTACCCGCGCCCCCATTTAACACCCTTGAGAGAGTTAGAGTTACTCACGCCGTTTACCCGCGCTCTCATTTAGCACCCTTAAGAGGGTTAGAGTTACTCCCGCCATTTACGCGCGCTCCCATGTAACACCCTTGAGAGAGTTAGAGTTACTCCAGCCGTTTATCCGCGCTCTCATTTAGCACCCTTAAGAGGGTTAGAGTTACTCCCGCCGTTTACCCGCGCTCCCATGTTATTATTGCCAGAAAATTCACTAAATCCAAAAATATTTAAAACCCTTGAGAGAGTTAGAGTTACTCACGCCGTTTGCACGCGCTCCCATTTAAAACCCTTGAGAGAGTTAGAGTTACTCACGCCGTTTGCACGCTCCCCAATTTGTCCCTATTAGGAGAGTTAGGGTTACTCCCGCCGTTTGCGCGCTCCCATTTAACACCCTTGAGAGAGTTAGAGTTACTCCCGCCGTTTACCCGCGCTCTCATTTAGCACCCTTAAGAGAGTTAGAGTTACACCCGCCGTTTACCCGCGCTCCCATTTAACACCCTTGAGAGAGTTAGAGTTACTCCCGCCGTCTACCCGCGCCCCCATTTAACACCCTTGAGAGAGTTTGAGTTACTCACGCCGTTTTCCCGCGCTCCCATTTAAAAAACTTGAGAGAGTTAGAGTTACTCCCGCCGTTTACCCGCGCTCTCATTTAGCACCCTTAAGAGAGTTAGAGTTACTCCCGCCGTTTACCCGCGCTCTCATTTAACACCCTTAAGAGAGTTAGAGTTACTCCCGCCGTTTACCCGCGCTCTCATTTAGCACCCTTAAGAGGGTTAGAGTTACTCCCGCCGTTTACCCGCGCTCCCATGTTATTATTGCCAGAAAATTCACTAAATCCAAAAATATTTAAAACCCTTGAGAGAGTTAGAGTTACTCACGCCGTTTGCACGCGCTCCCATTTAAAACCCTTGAGAGAGTTAGAGTTACTCACGCCGTTTGCACGCTCCCCAATTTGTCCCTATTAGGAGAGTTAGGGTTACTCCCGCCGTTTGCGCGCTCCCATTTAACACCCTTGAGAGAGTTAGAGTTACTCCCGCCGTTTGCACGCTCCCCGATTTGTCCCTATTAAGAGAGTTAGGGTTACTCCCGCCGTTTACCCGCGCTCTCATTTAGCACCCTTGAGAGAGTTAGAGTTACTCCCGCCGTTTACCCGCGCTCTCATTTAGCACCCTTCAGAGAGTTAGAGTTACTCCCGCCGTTTACCCGCGCTCCCATTTAACACCCTTGAGAGAGTTAGAGTTACTCACGCCGTTTGCACGCGCTCCCATTTAACACCCTTGAGAGGGTTAGAGTTACTCACGCCGTTTGCACGCGCTCCCATTTAACACCCTTGAGAGGGTTAGAGTTACTCCCGCCGTTTGCACGCTCCCCGATTTGTCCCTATTAAGAGAGTTAGGGTTACTCCCGCCGTTTACCCGCGCTCTCATTTAGCACCCTTGAGAGAGTTAGAGTTACTCCAGCCGTTTATCCGCGCTCTCATTTAGCACCCTTAAGAGGGTTAGAGTTACTCCCGCCGTTTACCCGCGCTCCCATGTAACACCCTTGAGAGAGTTAGAGTTACTCCCGCCGTTTACCCGCGCTCTCAATTAGCACCCTTAAGAGAGTTAGAGTTACTCCCGCCGTTTACCCGCGCCCCCATTTAACACCCTTGAGAGAGTTAGAGTTACTCACGCCGTTTACCCGCGCTCTCATTTAGCACCCTTAAGAGGGTTAGAGTTACTCCCGCCGTTTACGCGCGCTCCCATGTAACACCCTTGAGAGAGTTAGAGTTACTCCAGCCGTTTATCCGCGCTCTCATTTAGCACCCTTAAGAGGGTTAGAGTTACTCCCGCCGTTTACCCGCGCTCCCATGTTATTATTGCCAGAAAATTCACTAAATCCAAAAATATTTAAAACCCTTGAGAGAGTTAGAGTTACTCACGCCGTTTGCACGCGCTCCCATTTAAAACCCTTGAGAGAGTTAGAGTTACTCACGCCGTTTGCACGCTCCCCAATTTGTCCCTATTAGGAGAGTTAGGGTTACTCCCGCCGTTTGCGCGCTCCCATTTAACACCCTTGAGAGAGTTAGAGTTACTCCCGCCGTTTACCCGCGCTCTCATTTAGCACCCTTAAGAGAGTTAGAGTTACACCCGCCGTTTACCCGCGCTCCCATTTAACACCCTTGAGAGAGTTAGAGTTACTCCCGCCGTCTACCCGCGCCCCCATTTAACACCCTTGAGAGAGTTTGAGTTACTCACGCCGTTTTCCCGCGCTCCCATTTAAAAAACTTGAGAGAGTTAGAGTTACTCCCGCCGTTTACCCGCGCTCTCATTTAGCACCCTTAAGAGAGTTAGAGTTACTCCCGCCGTTTACCCGCGCTCTCATTTAACACCCTTAAGAGAGTTAGAGTTACTCCAGCCGTTTACCCGCGCTCTCATTTAGCACCCTTAAGAGGGTTAGAGTTACTCCCGCCGTTTACCCGCGCTCCCATGTTATTATTGCCAGAAAATTCACTAAATCCAAAAATATTTAAAACCCTTGAGAGAGTTAGAGTTACTCACGCCGTTTGCACGCGCTCCCATTTAAAACCCTTGAGAGAGTTAGAGTTACTCACGCCGTTTGCACGCTCCCCAATTTGTCCCTATTAGGAGAGTTAGGGTTACTCCCGCCGTTTGCGCGCTCCCATTTAACACCCTTGAGAGAGTTAGAGTTACTCCCGCCGTTTACCCGCGCCCCCATTTAACACCCTTGAGAGAGTTAGAGTTACTCACGCCGTTTGCACGCTCCCCAATTTGTCCCTGTTAAGAGAGTTAGGGTTACTCCCGCCGTTTACCCGCGGTCCCATTTAAAACCCTTGAGAGAGTTAGAGTTACTCACGCCGTTTGCACGCTCCCCAATTTGTCCCTGTTAAGAGAGTTAGGGTTACTCCAGCCGTTTACCCGCGGTCCCATTTAAAACCCTTGAGAGAGTTAGATTTACTCACGCCGTTTGCACGCGCTCTCATTTAGCACCCTTAAGAGGGTTAGAGTTACTCCCGCCGTTTACCCGCGCTCCCATGTAAACCCTTGAGAGAGTTAGAGTTACTCCAGCCGTTTACCCGCGCTCTCATTTAGCACCCTTAAGAGAGTTAGAGTTACTCCCGCCGTTTACCCGCGCCCCCATTTAACACCCTTGAGAGAGTTAGAGTTACTCACGCCGTTTGCACGCTCCCCAATTTGTCCCTGTTAAGAGAGTTAGGGTTACTCCCGCCGTTTACCCGCGGTCCCATTTAAAACCCTTGAGAGAGTTAGAGTTACTCACGCCGTTTGCACGCTCCCCAATTTGTCCCTGTTAAGAGAGTTAGGGTTACTCCCGCCGTTTACCCGCGCTCCCATGTAACACCCTTGAGAGAGTTAGAGTTACTCCCGCCGTTTACCCGCGCTCTCATTTAGCACCCTTAAGAGAGTTAGGGTTACTCCCGCCGTTTACCCGCGCTCTCATTTAGCACCCTTGAGAGAGTTAGAGTTACTCCCGCCGTTTACCCGCGCTCTCATTTAGCACCCTTCAGAGAGTTAGAGTTACTCCCGCCGTTTACCCGCGCTCCCATTTAACACCCTTGAGAGAGTTAGAGTTACTCACGCCGTTTGCACGCGCTCCCATTTAACACCCTTGAGAGGGTTAAAGTTACTCACGCCGTTTGCACGCTCCCCAATTTGTCCCTGTTAAGAGAGTTAGGGTTACTCCAGCCGTTTACCCGCGGTCCCATTTAAAACCCTTGAGAGAGTTAGATTTACTCACGCCGTTTGCACGCGCTCTCATTTAGCACCCTTAAGAGGGTTAGAGTTACTCCCGCCGTTTACCCGCGCTCCCATGTAACACCCTTGAGAGAGTTAGAGTTACTCCAGCCGTTTACCCGCGCTCTCATTTAGCACCCTTAAGAGAGTTAGAGTTACTCCCGCCGTTTACCCGCGCCCCCATTTAACACCCTTGAGAGAGTTAGAGTTACTCACGCCGTTTGCACGCTCCCCAATTTGTCCCTGTTAAGAGAGTTAGGGTTACTCCCGCCGTTTACCCGCGGTCCCATTTAAAACCCTTGAGAGAGTTAGAGTTACTCACGCCGTTTGCACGCTCCCCAATTTGTCCCTGTTAAGAGAGTTAGGGTTACTCCCGCCGTTTACCCGCGCTCCCATGTAACACCCTTGAGAGAGTTAGAGTTACTCCCGCCGTTTACCCGCGCTCTCATTTAGCACCCTTAAGAGAGTTAGGGTTACTCCCGCCGTTTACCCGCGCTCTCATTTAGCACCCTTGAGAGAGTTAGAGTTACTCCCGCCGTTTACCCGCGCTCTCATTTAGCACCCTTCAGAGAGTTAGAGTTACTCCCGCCGTTTACCCGCGCTCCCATTTAACACCCTTGAGAGAGTTAGAGTTACTCACGCCGTTTGCACGCGCTCCCATTTAACACCCTTGAGAGGGTTAAAGTTACTCACGCCGTTTGCACGCTCCCCAATTTGTCCCTGTTAAGAGAGTTAGGGTTACTCCCGCCGTTTACCCGCGGTCCCATTTAAAACCCTTGAGAGAGTTAGAGTTACTCCCGCCGTTTACCCGTGCTCTCATTTAGCACCCTTAAGAGAGTTAGAGTTACTCCCGCCGTTTACCCGCGCCCCCATTTAACACCCTTGAGAGAGTTAGAGTTACTCACGCCGTTTACACGCGCTCTCATTTAGCACCCTTAAGAGGGTTAGAGTTACTCCCGCCGTTTACCCGCGCTCCCATGTAACACCCTTGAGAGAGTTAGAGTTACTCCCGCCGTTTACCCGCGCTCTCATTTAGCACCCTTAAGAGAGTTAGAGTTACTCCCGCCGTTTACCCGCGCTCCCATTTAACACCCTTGAGAGAGTTAGAGTTACTCACGCCGTTTGCACGCTCCCCAATTTGTCCCTATTAAGAGAGTTAGGGTTACTCCCGCCGTTTACCCGCGCTCCCATTTAACACCCTTGAGAGAGTTAGAGTTACTCCCGCCGTCTACCCGCGCCCCCATTTAACACCCTTGAGAGAGTTTGAGTTACTCACGCCGTTTTCCCGCGCTCCCATTTAAAAAACTTGAGAGAGTTAGAGTTACTCCCGCCGTTTACCCGCGCTCTCATTTAGCACCCTTAAGAGAGTTAGAGTTACTCCCGCCGTTTACCCGCGCTCTCATTTAACACCCTTAAGAGAGTTAGAGTTACTCCCGCCGTTTGCACGCTCCCCAATTTGTCCCTATTAAGAGAGTTAGGGTTACTCCCGCCGTTTACCCGCGCTCCCATTTAACACCCTTGAGAGAGTTAGAGATACTCCCGCCGTTTACCCGCGCCCCCATTTAACACCCTTGAGAGAGTTTGAGTTACTCACGCCGTTTACCCGCGCTCCCATTTAAAACCCTTGAGAGAGTTAGAGTTACTCCCGCCGTTTAAGCGCGCTCTCATTTAGCACCCTTAAGAGAGTTAGAGTTACTCCCGCCGTTTACCCGCGCTCTCATTTAGCACCCTTAAGAGGGTTAGAGTTACTCCCGCCGTTTACCCGCGCTCCCATGTTATTATTGCCAGAAAATTCACTAAATCTAAAAATATTTAAAACCCTTGAGAGAGTTAGAGTTACTCACGCCGTTTGCACGCGCTCCCATTTAAAACCCTTGAGAGAGTTAGAGTTACTCACGCCGTTTGCACGCTCCCCAATTTGTCCCTATTAGGAGAGTTAGGGTTACTCCCGCCGTTTGCGCGCTCCCATTTAACACCCTTGAGAGAGTTAGAGTTACTCCCGCCGTTTGCACGCTCCCCGATTTGTCCCTATTAAGAGAGTTAGGGTTACTCCCGCCGTTTACCCGCTCTCTCATTTAGCACCCTTGAGAGAGTTAGAGTTACTCCCGCCGTTTACCCGCGCTCTCATTTAGCACCCTTCAGAGAGTTAGAGTTACTCCCGCCGTTTACCCGCGCTCCCATTTAACACCCTTGAGAGAGTTAGAGTTACTCACGCCGTTTGCACGCGCTCCCATTTAACACCCTTGAGAGGGTTAGAGTTACTCACGCCGTTTGCACGCTCCCCAATTTGTCCCTGTTAAGAGAGTTAGGGTAACTCCCGCCGTTTACCCGCGGTCCCATTTAAAACCCTTGAGAGAGTTAGAGTTACTCCCGCCGTTTACCCGCGCTCTCATTTAGCACCCTTGAGAGAGTTAGAGTTACTCCCGCCGTTTACCCGCGCTCTCATTTAACACCCTTGAGAGGGTTAGAGTTACTCACGCCGTTTGCACGCTCCCCAATTTGTCCCTATGAGGAGAGTTAGGGTTACTCCCGCCGTTTGCACGCTCCCCGATTTGTCCCTATTAAGAGAGTTAGGGTTAGAGTTACTCCCGCCGTTTACCCGCGCTCCCATATTATTATTGCCAGAAAATTCACTAAATCTAAAAATATTTAAAACCCTTGAGAGAGTTAGAGTTACTCACGCCGTTTGCACGCGCTCCCATTTAAAACCCTTGAGAGAGTTAGAGTTACTCACGCCGTTTGCACGCTCCCCGATTTGTCCCTATTAAGAGAGTTAGGGTTACTCCCGCCGTTTACCCGCGCTCTCATTTAGCACCCTTGAGAGAGTTAGAGTTACTCCCGCCGTTTACCCGCGCTCTCATTTAGCACCCTTCAGAGAGTTAGAGTTACTCCCGCCGTTTACCCGCGCTCCCATTTAACACCCTTGAGAGAGTTAGAGTTACTCACGCCGTTTGCACGCGCTCCCATTTAATACCCTTGAGAGGGTTAGAGTTACTCACGCCGTTTGCACGCGCTCCCATTTAACAATCTTGAGAGAGTTAGAGTTACTCACGCCGTTTGCACGCGCTCCCATTTAACACCCTTGAGAGGGTTAGAGTTACTCACGCCGTTTGCACGCTCCCCAATTTGTCCCTGTTAAGAGAGTTAGAGTTACTCCCGCCGTTTACCCGCGGTCCCATTTAAAACCCTTCAGAGAGTTAGAGTTACTCCCGCCGTTTACCCGCGCTCCCATTTAACACCCTTGAGAGAGTTAGAGTTACTCACGCCGTTTGCACGCGCTCCCATTTAACACCCTTGAGAGGGTTAGAGTTACTCACGCCGTTTGCACGCTCCCCAATTTGTCCCTATGAGGAGAGTTAGGGTTACTCCCGCCGTTTGCACGCTCCCCGATTTGTCCCTATTAAGAGAGTTAGGGTTACTCCCGCCGTTTACCCGCGCTCTCATTTAGCACCCTTGAGAGAGTTAGAGTTACTCCCGCCGTTTACCCGCGCTCTCATTTAGCACCCTTCAGAGAGTTAGAGTTACTCCCGCCGTTTACCCGCGCTCCCATTTAACACCCTTGAGAGAGTTAGAGTTACTCACGCCGTTTGCACGCGCTCCCATTTAACACCCTTGAGAGGGTTAGAGTTACTCACGCCGTTTGCACGCTCCCCAATTTGTCCCTGTTAAGAGAGTTAGGGTTACTCCCGCCGTTTACCCGCGGTCCCATTTAAAACCCTTGAGAGAGTTAGAGTTACTCCCGCCGTTTACCCGTGCTCTCATTTAGCACCCTTAAGAGAGTTAGAGTTACTCCCGCCGTTTACCCGCGCCCCCATTTAACACCCTTGAGAGAGTTAGAGTTACTCACGCCGTTTACCCGCGCTCTCATTTAGCACCCTTAAGAGGGTTAGAGTTACTCCCGCCGTTTACCCGCGCTCCCATGTAACACCCTTGAGAGAGTTAGAGTTACTCCCGCCGTTTACCCGCGCTCTCATTTAGCACCCTTAAGAGAGTTAGAGTTACTCCCGCCGTTTACCCGCGCTCTCATTTAGCACCCTTAAGAGAGTTAGGGTTACTCCCGCCGTTTACCCGCGCTCTCATTTAACACCCTTAAGAGAGTTAGAGTTACTCCCGAAGTTTGCACGCTCCCCAATTTGTCCCTATTAAGAGAGTTGGGGTTACTCCCGCCGTTTACCCGCGCTCCCATTTAACACCCTTGAGAGAGTTAGAGTTACTCCCGCCGTTTACCCGCGCATCCATTTAACACCCTTGAGAGAGTTTGAGTTACTCACGCCGTTTACCCGCGCTCCCATTTAAAACCCTTGAGAGAGTTAGAGTTACTCACGCCGTTTGCACGCGCTCCCATTTAAAACCCTTAAGAGAGTTAGAGTTACTCACGCCGTTTGCACGCTCCCCAATTTGTCCCTATTAGGAGAGTTAGGGTTACTCCCGCCGTTTACCAGCGCTCTCATTTAGCACCCTTAAGAGGGTTAGAGTTACTCCCGCCGTTTACCCGCGCTCCCATGTAACACCCTTGAGAGAGTTAGAGTTACTCACGCCGTTTGCACGCGCTCCCATTTAAAACCCTTGAGAGAGTTAGAGTTACTCACGCCGTTTGCACGCTCCCCAATTTGTCCCTATTAGGAGAGTTAGGGTTACTCCCGCCGTTTGCGCGCTCCCATTTAACACCCTTGAGAGAGTTAGAGTTACTCCCGCCGTTTACCCGCGCTCTCATTTAACACCCTTAAGAGTGTTAGAGTTACTCCCGCCGTTTGCACGCTCCCCAATTTGTCCCTATTAAGAGAGTTAGGGTTACTCCCGCCGTTTACCCGCGCTCCCATTTAACACCCTTGAGAGAGTTAGAGTTACTCCCGCCGTCTACCCGCGCCCCCATTTAACACCCTTGAGAGAGTTTGAGTTACTCACGCCGTTTTCCCGCGCTCCCATTTAAAAAACTTGAGAGAGTTAGAGTTACTCCCGCCGTTTACCCGCGCTCTCATTTAGCACCCTTAAGAGAGTTAGAGTTACACCCGCCGTTTACCCGCGCTCCCATTTAACACCCTTGAATGAGTTAGAGTTACTCACGCCGTTTGCACGCTCCCCAATTTGTCCCTATTAAGAGAGTTAGGGTTACTCCCGCCGTTTACCCCCGCTCCCATTTAACACCCTTGAGAGAGTTAGAGTTACTCCCGCCGTCTACCCGCGCCCCCATTTAAAACCCTTGAGAGAGTTTGAGTTACTCACGCCGTTTTCCCGCGCTCCCATTTAAAAAACTTGAGAGAGTTAGAGTTACTCCCGCCGTTTACCCGCGCTCTCATTTAGCACCCTTAAGAGAGTTAGAGTTACTCCCGCCGTTTACCCGCGCTCTCATTTAACACCCTTAAGAGAGTTAGAGTTACTCCCGCCGTTTGCACGCTCCCCAATTTGTCCCTATTAAGAGAGTTAGGGTTACTCCCGCCGTTTACCCGCGCTCCCATTTAACACCCTTGAGAGTGTTAGAGTTACTCCCGCCGTTTACCCGCGCCCCCATTTAACACCCTTGAGAGAGTTTGAGTTACTCACGCCGTTTACCCGCGCTCCCATTTAAAACCCTTGAGAGAGTTAGAGTTACTCCCGCCGTTTACCCGCGCTCTCATTTAGCACCCTTAAGAGAGTTAGAGTTACTCCCGCCGTTTACCCGCGCTCTCATTTAGCACCCTTAAGAGGGTTAGAGTTACTCCCGCCGTTTACCCGCGCTCCCATGTTATTATTGCCAGAAAATTCACTAAATCCAAAAATATTTAAAACCCTTGGGAGAGTTAGAGTTACTCACGCCGTTTGCACGCGCTCCCATTTAAAACCCTTGAGAGAGTTAGAGTTACTCACGCCGTTTGCACGCTCCCCAATTTGTCCCTATTAGGAGAGTTAGGGTTACTCCCGCCGTTTGCGCGCTCCCATTTAACACCCTTGAGAGAGTTAGAGTTACTCCCGCCGTTTGCACGCTCCCCGATTTGTCCCTATTAAGAGAGTTAGGGTTACTCCCGCCGTTTACCCGCGCTCCCATTTAGCACCCTTGAGAGAGTTAGAGTTACTCCCGCCGTTTACCCGCGCTCTCATTTAGCACCCTTCAGAGAGTTAGAGTTACTCCCGCCGTTTACCCGCGCTCCCATTTAACACCCTTGAGAGAGTTAGAGTTACTCACGCCGTTTGCACGCGCTCCCATTTAACACCCTTGAGAGGGTTAGAGTTACTCACGCCGTTTGCACGCTCCCCAATTTGTCCCTGTTAAGAGAGTTAGGGTTACTCCCGCCGTTTACCCGCGGTCCCATTTAAAACCCTTGAGAGAGTTAGAGTTACTCACGCCGTTTGCACGCTCCCCAATTTGTCCCTGTTAAGAGAGTTAGGGTTACTCCCGCCGTTTACCCGCGGTCCCATTTAAAACCCTTGAGAGAGTTAGATTTACTCACGCCGTTTGCACGCGCTCTCATTTAGCACCCTTAAGAGGGTTAGAGTTACTCCCGCCGTTTACCCGCGCTCCCATGTAACACCCTTGAGAGAGTTAGAGTTACTCCAGCCGTTTACCCGCGCTCTCATTTAGCACCCTTAAGAGAGTTAGAGTTACTCCCGCCGTTTACCCGCGCCCCCATTTAACACCCTTGAGAGAGTTAGAGTTACTCACGCCGTTTGCACGCTCCCCAATTTGTCCCTATTAAGAGAGTTAGGGTTACTCCAGCCGTTTACCCGCGCTCCCATTTAACACCCTTGAGAGAGTTAGAGTTACTCCCGCCGTCTACCCGCGCCCCCATTTAACACCCTTGAGAGAGTTTGAGTTACTCACGCCGTTTTCCCGCGCTCCCATTTAAAAAACTTGAGAGAGTTAGAGTTACTCCCGCCGTTTACCCGCGCTCTCATTTAGCACCCTTAAGAGAGTTAGAGTTACTCCCGCCGTTTACCCGCGCTCTCATTTAACACCCTTAAGAGAGTTAGAGTTACTCACGCCGTTTGCACGCTCCCCAATTTGTCCCTATTAGGAGAGTTAGGGTTACTCCCGCCGTTTACCAGCGCTCTCATTTAGCACCCTTAAGAGGGTTAGAGTTACCCGCCGTTTACCCGCGCTCCCATGTAACACCCTTGAGAGAGTTAGAGTTACTCACGCCGTTTGCACGCGCTCCCATTTAAAACCCTTGAGAGAGATAGAGTTACTCACGCCGTTTGCACGCTCCCCAATTTGTCCCTATTAGGAGAGTTAGGGTTACTCCCGCCGTTTGCGCGCTCCCATTTAACACCCTTGAGAGAGTTAGAGTTACTCCCGCCGTTTACCCGCGCTCTCATTTAACACCCTTAAGAGTGTTAGAGTTACTCCCGCCGTTTGCACGCTCCCCAATTTGTCCCTATTAAGAGAGTTAGGGTTACTCCCGCCGTTTACCCGCGCTCCCATTTAACACCCTTGAGAGAGTTAGAGTTACTCCCGCCGTCTACCCGCGCCCCCATTTAACACCCTTGAGAGAGTTTGAGTTACTCACGCCGTTTTCCCGCGCTCCCATTTAAAAAACTTGAGAGAGTTAGAGTTACTCCCGCCGTTTACCCGCGCTCTCATTTAGCACCCTTAAGAGAGTTAGAGTTACACCCGCCGTTTACCCGCGCTCCCATTTAACACCCTTGAGAGATTTAGAGTTACTCACGCCGTTTGCACGCTCCCCAATTTGTCCCTATTAAGAGAGTTAGGGTTACTCCCGCCGTTTACCCGCGCTCCCATTTAACACCCTTGAGAGAGTTAGAGTTACTCCCGCCGTTTACCCGCGCCCCCATTTAACACCCTTGAGAGAGTTAGGGTTACTCCCGCCGTTTTCCCGCGCTCCCATTTAAAAAACTTGAGAGAGTTAGAGTTACTCCCGCCGTTTACCCGCGCTCTCATTTAGCACCCTTAAGAGAGTTAGAGTTACTCCCGCCGTTTACCCGCGCTCCCATTTAACACCCTTGAGAGAGTTAGAGTTACTCCCGCCGTTTACCCGCGCTCTCATTTAACACCCTTAAGAGAGTTAGAGTTACTCCCGAAGTTTGCACGCTCCCCAATTTGTCCCTATTAAGAGAGTTAGGGTTACTCCCGCCGTTTACCCGCGCTCCCATTTAACACCCTTGAGAGAGTTAGAGTTACTCCCGCCGTTTACCCGCGCCCCCATTTAACACCCTTGAGAGATTTAGGGTTACTCCCGCCGTTTACCCGCGGTCCCATTTAAAACCCTTGAGAGAGTTAGAGTTACTCACGCCGTTTGCACGCTCCCCAATTTGTCCCTGTTAAGAGAGTTAGGGTTACTCCCGCCGTTTACCCGCGGTCCCATTTAAAACCCTTGAGAGAGTTAGATTTACTCACGCCGTTTGCACGCTCCCCAATTTGTCCCTATTAGGAGAGTTAGGGTTACTCCCGCCGTTTGCACGCTCCCCGATTTGTCCCTATTTAGAGAGTTAGGGTTACTCCCGCCGTTTACCCGCGCTCTCATTTAGCACCCTTGAGAGAGTTAGAGTTACTCCCGCCGTTTACCCGCGCTCTCATTTAGCACCCTTCAGAGAGTTAGAGTTACTCCCGCCGTTTACCCGCGCTCCCATTTAACACCGTTGAGAGAGTTAGAGTTACTCACGCCGTTTGCACGCGCTCCCATTTAACACCCTTGAGAGGGTTAGAGTTACTCACGCCGTTTGCACGCTCCCCAATTTGTCCCTGTTAAGAGAGTTAGGGTTACTCCCGCCGTTTACCCGCGGTCCCATTTAAAACCCTTGAGAGAGTTAGAGTTACTCACGCCGTTTGCACGCGCTCTCATTTAGCACCCTTAAGAGGGTTAGACTTACTCCCGCCGTTTACCCGCGCTCCCATGTAACACCCTTGAGAGAGTTAGAGTTACTCCCCCCGTTTACCCGCGCTCTCATTTAGCACCCTTAAGAGAGTTAGAGTTACTCCCGCCGTTTACCCGCGCCCCCATTTAACACCCTTGAGAGAGTTAGAGTTACTCACGCCGTTTGCACGCGCTCCCATTTAAAACCCTTGAGAGAGTTAGAGTTACTCACGCCGTTTGCACGCGCTCTCATTTAGCACCCTTAAGAGGGTTAGAGTTACTCCCGCCGTTTACCCGCGCTCCCATGTAACACAATTGAGAGAGTTAGAGTTACTCCCGCCGTTTACCCGCGCTCTCATTTAGCACCCTTCAGAGAGTTAGAGTTACTCCCGCCGTTTACCCGCGCTCCCATTTAACACCCTTTAGAGAGTTGCGGTTACTCCCGCCGTTTGCACGCTCCCCAATTTGTCCCTATTAGGAGAGTTAGGGTTACTCCCGCCGTTTACCAGCGCTCTCATTTAGCACCCTTAAGAGGGTTAGAGTTACCCCCGCCGTTTACCCGCGCTCCCATGTAACACCCTTGAGAGAGTTAGAGTTACTCACGCCGTTTGCACGCGCTCCCATTTAAAACCCTTGAGAGAGTTAGAGTTACTCACGCCGTTTGCACGCTCCCCAATTTGTCCCTATTAGGAGAGTTAGGGTTACTCCCGCCGTTTGCGCGCTCCCATTTAACACCCTTGAGAGAGTTAGAGTTACTCCCGCCGTTTACCCGCGCTCTCATTTAACACCCTTAAGAGAGTTAGAGTTACTCCCGCCGTTTGCACGCTCCCCAATTTGTCCCTATTAAGAGAGTTAGGGTTACTCCCGCCGTTTACCCGCGCTCCCATTTAACACCCTTGGGAGAGTTAGAGTTACTCCCGCCGTCTACCCGCGCCCCCATTTAACACCCTTGAGAGAGTTTGAGTTACTCACGCCGTTTTCCCGCGCTCCCATTTAAAAAACTTGAGAGAGTTAGAGTTACTCCCGCCGTTTACCCGCGCTCTCATTTAGCACCCTTAAGAGAGTTAGAATTACACCCGCCGTTTACCCGCGCTCCCATTTAACACCCTTGAGAGAGTTAGAGTTACTCACGCCGTTTGCACGCTCCCCAATTTGTCCCTATTAAGAGAGTTAGGGTTACTCCCGCCGTTTACCCGCGCTCCCATTTAACACCCTTGAGAGAGTTAGAGTTACTCCCGCCGTCTACCCGCGCCCCCATTTAACACCCTTGAGAGAGTTTGAGTTACTCACGCCGTTTTCCCGCGCTCCCATTTAAAAAACTTGAGAGAGTTAGAGTTACTCCCGCCGTTTACCCGCGCTCTCATTTAGCACCCTTAAGAGAGTTAGAGTTACTCCCGCCGTTTACCCGCGCTCTCATTTAACACCCTTAAGAGAGTTAGAGTTACTCCCGCCGTTTGCACGCTCCCCAATTTGTCCCTATTAAGAGAGTTAGGGTTACTCCCGCCGTTTACCCGCGCTCCCATTTAACACCCTTGAGAGAGTTAGAGTTACTCCCGCCGTTTACCCGCGCCCCCATTTAACACCCTTGAGAGAGTTTGAGTTACTCACGCCGTTTACCCGCGCTCCCATTTAAAACCCTTGAGAGAGTTAGAGTTACTCCCGCCGTTTAAGCGCGCTCTCATTTAGCACCCTTAAGAGAGTTAGAGTTACTCCCGCCGTTTACCCGCGCTCTCATTTAGCACCCTTAAGAGGGTTAGAGTTACTCCCGCCGTTTACCCGCGCTCCCATGTTATTATTGCCAGAAAATTCACTAAATCTAAAAATATTTAAAACCCTTGAGAGAGTTAGAGTTACTCACGCCGTTTGCACGCGCTCCCATTTAAAACCCTTGAGAGAGTTAGAGTTACTCACGCCGTTTGCACGCTCCCCAATTTGTCCCTATTAGGAGAGTTAGGGTTACTCCCGCCGTTTGCGCGCTTCCATTTAACACCCTTGAGAGAGTTAGAGTTACTCCCGCCGTTTGCACGCTCCCCGATTTGTCCCTATTAAGAGAGTTAGGGTTACTCCCGCCGTTTACCCGCGCTCTCATTTAGCACCCTTGAGAGAGTTAGAGTTACTCCCGCCGTTTACCCGCGCTCTCATTTAGCACCCTTCAGAGAGTTAGAGTTACTCCCGCCGTTTACCCGCGCTCCCATTTAACACCCTTGAGAGAGTTAGAGTTACTCACGCCGTTTGCACGCGCTCCCATTTAACACCCTTGAGAGAGTTAGAGTTACTCCCGAAGTTTAAACGCGCCCCCATTTAACACCCTTGAGAGAGTTTGAGTTACTCACGCCGTTTACCCGCGCTCCCATTTAAAACCCTTGAGAGAGTTAGAGTTACTCCCGCCGTTTACCCGCGCTCTCATTTAGCACCCTTAAGAGAGTTAGAGTTACTCCCGCCGTTTACCCGCGCTCTCATTTAGCACCCTTAAGAGGGTTAGAGTTACTCCCGCCGTTTACCCGCGCTCCCATGTAACACCCTTGAGAGAGTTAGAGTTACTCACGCCGTTTGCACGCGCTCCCATTTAAAACCCTTGAGAGAGTTAGAGTTACTCACACCGTTTGCACGCTCCCCAATTTGTCCCTATTTGGAGAGTTAGGGTTACTCCCGCCGTTTGCGCGCTCCCATTTAACACCCTTGAGAGAGTTAGAGTTACTCCCGCCGTTTGCACGCTCCCCGATTTGTCCCTATTAAGAGAGTTAGGGTTACTCCCGCCGTTTACCCGCGCTCTCATTTAGCACCCTTCAGAGAGTTAGAGTTACTCCCGCCGTTTACCCGCGCTCCCATTTAACACCCTTGAGAGAGTTAGAGTTACTCACGCCGTTTGCACGCGCTCCCATTTAACACCCTTGAGAGGGTTAGAGTTACTCACGCCGTTTGCACGCTCCCCAATTTGTCCCTGTTAAGAGAGTTAGGGTTACTCCCGCCGTTTACCCGCGGTCCCATTTAAAACCCTTGAGAGAGTTAGAGTTACTCACGCCGTTTGCACGCTCCCCAATTTGTCCCTGTTAAGAGAGTTAGGGTTACTCCCGCCGTTTACCCGCCGTCCCATTTAAAACCCTTGAGAGAGTTAGATTTACTCACGCCGTTTGCACGCGCTCTCATTTAGCACCCTTAAGAGGGTTAGAGTTACTCCCGCCGTTTACCCGCGCTCCCATGTAACACCCTTGAGAGAGTTAGAGTTACTCCAGCCGTTTACCCGCGCTCTCATTTAGCACCCTTAAGAGAGTTAGAGTTACTCCCGCCGTTTACCCGCGCCCCCATTTAACACCCTTGAGAGAGTTAGAGTTACTCACGCCGTTTGCACGCTCCCCAATTTGTCCCTATTAAGAGAGTTAGGGTTACTCCCGCCGTTTACCCGCGCTCCCATTTAACACCCTTGAGAGAGTTAGAGTTACTCCCGCCGTCTACCCGCGCCCCCATTTAACACCCTTGAGAGAGTTTGAGTTACTCACGCCGTTTTCCCGCGCTCCCATTTAAAAAACTTGAGAGAGTTAGAGTTACTCCCGCCGTTTACCCGCGCTCTCATTTAGCACCCTTAAGAGAGTTAGAGTTACTCCCGCCGTTTACCCGCGCTCTCATTTAACACCCTTAAGAGAGTTAGAGTTACTCCCGAAGTTTGCACGCTCCCCAATTTGTCCCTATTAAGAGAGTTAGGGTTACTCCCGCCGTTTACCCGCGCTCCCATTTAACACCCTTGAGAGAGTTAGAGTTACTCCCGCCGTTTACCCGCGCTCCCATGTAACACCCTTGAGAGAGTTAGAGTTACTCCAGCCGTTTACCCGCGCTCTCATTTAGCACCCTTAAGAGAGTTAGAGTTACTCCCGCCGTTTACCCGCGCTCCCATTTAACACCCTTGAGAGAGTTAGAGTTACTCCCGCCGTCTACCCGCGCTCCCATGTAACACCCTTGAGAGAGTTAGAGTTACTCCAGCCGTTTACCCGCGCTCTCATTTAGCACCCTTAAGAGAGTTAGAGTTACTCCCGCCGTTTACCCGCGCCCCCATTTAACACCCTTGAGAGAGTTAGAGTTACTCACGCCGTTTGCACGCTCCCCAATTTGTCCCTGTTAAGAGAGTTATGGTTACTCCCGCCGTTTACCCGCGGTCCCATTTAAAACCCTTGAGAGAGTTAGAGTTACTCACGCCGTTTGCACGCTCCCCAATTTGTCCCTGTTAAGAGAGTTAGGGTTACTCCCGCCGTCTACCCGCGCCCCCATTTAACACCCTTAAGAGAGTTAGAGTTACTCCCGCCGTTTACCCGCGCTCTCATTTAGCACCCTTAAGAGGGTTAGAGTTACTCCCGCCGTTTACCCGCGCTCCCATGTAACACCCTTGAGAGAGTTAGAGTTACTCACGCCGTTTGCACGCGCTCCCATTTAAAACCCTTGAGAGAGTTAGAGTTACTCACACCGTTTGCACGCTCCCCAATTTGTCCCTATTTGGAGAGTTAGGGTTACTCCCGCCGTTTGCGCGCTCCCATTTAACACCCTTGAGAGAGTTAGAGTTACTCCCGCCGTTTGCACGCTCCCCGATTTGTCCCTATTAAGAGAGTTAGGGTTACTCCCGCCGTTTACCCGCGGTCCCATTTAAAACCCTTGAGAGAGTTAGAGTTACTCACGCCGTTTACCCGCGCCCCCATTTAACACCCTTGAGAGAGTTAGAGTTACTCACGCCGTTTACCCGCGCTCTCATTTAGCACCCTTAAGAGGGTTAGAGTTACTCCCGCCGTTTACCCGCGCTCCCATGTAACACCCTTGAGAGAGTTAGAGTTACTCCCGCCGTTTACCCGCGCTCTCATTTAGCACCCTTGAGAGAGTTAGAGTTACTCACGCCGTTTGCACGCTCCCCAATTTGTCCCTGTTAAGAGAGTTAGGGTTACTCCCGCCGTTTACCCGCGGTCCCATTTAAAACCCTTGAGAGAGTTAGATTTACTCACGCCGTTTGCACGCGCTCTCATTTAGCACCCTTAAGAGGGTTAGAGTTACTCCCGCCGTTTACCCGCGCTCCCATGTAACACCCTTGAGAGAGTTAGAGTTACTCCAGCCGTTTACCCGCGCTCTCATTTAGCACCCTTAAGAGAGTTAGAGTTACTCCCGCCGTTTACCCGCGCCCCCATTTAACACCCTTGAGAGAGTTAGAGTTACTCACGCCGTTTGCACGCTCCCCAATTTGTCCCTATTAAGAGAGTTAGGGTTACTCCCGCCGTTTACCCGCGCTCCCATTTAACACCCTTGAGAGAGTTAGAGTTACTCCCGCCGTCTACCCGCGCCCCCATTTAACACCCTTGAGAGAGTTTGAGTTACTCACGCCGTTTTCCCGCGCTCCCATTTAAAAAACTTGAGAGAGTTAGAGTTACTCCCGCCGTTTACCCGCGCTCTCATTTAGCACCCTTAAGAGAGTTAGAGTTACTCCCGCCGTTTACCCGCGCTCTCATTTAACACCCTTAAGAGAGTTAGAGTTACTCCCGAAGTTTGCACGCTCCCCAATTTGTCCCTATTAAGAGAGTTAGGGTTACTCCCGCCGTTTACCCGCGCTCCCATTTAACACCCTTGAGAGAGTTAGAGTTACTCCCGCCGTTTACCCGCGCCCCCATTTAACACCCTTGAGAGAGTTAGAGTTACTCCCGCCGTCTACCCGCGCTGCCATGTAACACCCTTGAGAGAGTTAGAGTTACTCCAGCCGTTTACCCGCGCTCTCATTTAGCACCCTTAAGAGAGTTAGAGTTACTCCCGCCGTTTACCCGCGCCCCCATTTAACACCCTTGAGAGAGTTAGAGTTACTCACGCCGTTTGCACGCTCCCCAATTTGTCCCTGTTAAGAGAGTTAGGGTTACTCCCGCCGTTTACCCGCGGTCCCATTTAAAACCCTTGAGAGAGTTAGAGTTACTCACGCCGTTTGCACGCTCCCCAATTTGTCCCTGTTAAGAGAGTTAGGGTTACTCCCGCCGTCTACCAGCGCCCCCATTTAACACCCTTAAGAGAGTTAGAGTTACTCCCGCCGTTTACCCGCGCTCTCATTTAGCACCCTTAAGAGGGTTAGAGTTACTCCCGCCGTTTACCCGCGCTCCCATGTAACACCCTTGAGAGAGTTAGAGTTACTCACGCCGTTTGCACGCGCTCCCATTTAAAACCCTTGAGAGAGTTAGAGTTACTCACACCGTTTGCACGCTCCCCAATTTGTCCCTATTTGGAGAGTTAGGGTTACTCCCGCCGTTTGCGCGCTCCCATTTAACACCCTTGAGAGAGTTAGAGTTACTCCCGCCGTTTGCACGCTCCCCGATTTGTCCCTATTAAGAGAGTTAGGGTTACTCCCGCCGTTTACCCGCGGTCCCATTTAAAACCCTTGAGAGAGTTAGAGTTACTCACGCCGTTTACCCGCGCCCCCATTTAACACCCTTGAGAGAGTTAGAGTTACTCACGCCGTTTACCCGCGCTCTCATTTAGCACCCTTAAGAGGGTTAGAGTTACTCCCGCCGTTTACCCGCGCTCCCATGTAACACCCTTGAGAGAGTTAGAGTTACTCCCGCCGTTTACCCGCGCTCTCATTTAGCACCCTTAAGAGAGTTAGAGTTACTCCCGCCGTTTACCCGCGCTCTCATTTAGCACCCTTAAGAGAGTTAGGGTTACTCCCGCCGTTTACCCGCGCCCCCATTTAACACCCTTGAGAGAGTTAGAGTTACTCACGCCGTTTGCACGCTCCCCAATTTGTCCCTGTTAAGAGAGTTAGGGTTACTCACGCCGTTTACCCGCGCTCTCATTTAGCACCCTTAAGAGAGTTAGGGTTACTCCCGCCGTTTACCCGCGCTCCCATTTAACACCCTTGAGAGAGTTAGAGTTACTCCCGCCGTTTACCCGCGCTCTCATTTAGCACCCTTAAGAGAGTTAGAGTTACTCCCGCCGTTTACCCGCGCTCTCATTTAGCACCCTTAAGAGAGTTAGAGTTACTCCCGCCGTTTACCCGCGCCCCCATTTAACACCCTTGAGAGAGTTAGAGTTACTCACGCCGTTTGCACGCTCCCCAATTTGTCCCTGTTAAGAGAGTTAGGGTTACTCCCGCCGTTTACCCGCGGTCCCATTTAAAACCCTTGAGAGAGTTAGAGTTACTCACGCCGTTTGCACGCTCCCCAATTTGTCCCTGTTAAGAGAGTTAGGGTTACTCCCGCCGTCTACCCGCGCCCCCATTTAACACCCTTAAGAGAGTTAGAGTTACTCCCGCCGTTTACCCGCGCTCTTATTTAGCACCCTTAAGAGGGTTAGAGTTACTCCCGCCGTTTACCCGCGCTCCCATGTAACACCCTTGAGAGAGTTAGAGTTACTCACGCCGTTTGCACGCGCTCCCATTTAAAACCCTTGAGAGAGTTAGAGTTACTCACACCGTTTGCACGCTCCCCAATTTGTCCCTATTTGGAGAGTTAGGGTTACTCCCGCCGTTTGCGCGCTCCCATTTAACACCCTTGAGAGAGTTAGAGTTACTCCCGCCGTTTGCACGCTCCCCGATTTGTCCCTATTAAGAGAGTTAGGGTTACTCCCGCCGTTTACCCGCGGTCCCATTTAAAACCCTTGAGAGAGTTAGAGTTACTCACGCCGTTTACCCGCGCCCCCATTTAACACCCTTGAGAGAGTTAGAGTTACTCACGCCGTTTACCCGCGCTCTCATTTAGCACCCTTAAGAGGGTTAGAGTTACTCCCGCCGTTTACCCGCGCTCCCATTTAACACCCTTGAGAGAGTTAGAGTTACTCCCGCCGTTTACCCGCGCTCTCATTTAGCACCCTTAAGAGAGTTAGAGTTACTCCCGCCGTTTACCCGCGCTCTCATTTAGCACCCTTAAGAGAGTTAGGGTTACTCCCGCCGTTTACCCGCGCTCCCATTTAACACCCTTGAGAGAGTTAGAGTTACTCCCGCCGTTTACCCGCGCTCTCATTTAACACCCTTAAGAGAGTTAGAGTTACTCCCGAAGTTTGCACGCTCCCCAATTTGTCCCTATTAAGAGAGTTAGGGTTACTCCCGCCGTTTACCCGCGCTCCCATTTAACACCCTTGAGAGAGTTAGAGTTACTCCCGCCGCTTACCCGCGCCCCCATTTAACACCCTTGAGAGAGTTTGAGTTACTCACGCCGTTTACCCGCGCTCCCATTTAAAACCCTTGAGAGAGTTAGAGTTACTCACGCCGTTTGCACGCGCTCCCATTTAAAACCCTTGAGAGAGTTAGAGTTACTCACGCCGTTTGCACGCTCCCCAATTTGTCCCTATTAGGGGAGTTAGGGTTACTCCCGCCGTTTACCAGCGCTCTCATTTAGCACCCTTAAGAGGGTTAGAGTTACTCCCGCCGTTTACCCGCGCTCTCATTTAACACCCTTAAGAGAGTTAGAGTTACTCCCGCCGTTTGCACGCTCCCCAATTTGTCCCTATTAAGAGAGTTAGGGTTACTCACGCCGTTTACCCGCGCTCCCATTTAACACCCTTGAGAGAGTTAGAGTTACTCCCGCCGTCTACCCGCGCCCCCATTTAACACCCTTGAGAGAGTTTGAGTTACTCACGCCGTTTTCCCGCGCTCCCATTTAAAAAACTTGAGAGAGTTAGATTTACTCCCGCCGTTTACCCGCGCTCTCATTTAGCACCCTTAAGAGAGTTAGAGTTACACCCGCCGTTTACCCGCGCTCCCATTTAACACCCTTGAGAGAGTTAGAGTTACTCACGCCGTTTGCACGCTCCCCAATTTGTCCCTATTAAGAGAGTTAGGGTTACTCCCGCCGTTTACCCGCGCTCCCATTTAACACCCTTGAGAGAGTGAGAGTTACTCCCGCCGTCTACCCGCGCCCCCATTTAACACCCTTGAGAGAGTTTGAGTTACTCACGCCGTTTTCCCGCGCTCCCATTTAAAAAACTTGAGAGAGTTAGAGTTACTCCCGCCGTTTACCCGCGCTCTCATTTAGCACCCTTAAGAGAGTTAGAGTTACTCCCGCCGTTTACCCGCGCTCTCATTTAACACCCTTAAGAGAGTTAGAGTTACTCCCGCCGTTTGCACGCTCCCCAATTTGTCCCTATTAAGAGAGTTAGGGTTACTCCCGCCGTTTACCCGCGGTCCCTTTTAAAACCCTTGAGAGAGTTAGAGTTACTCACGCCGTTTGCACGCTCCCCAATTTGTCCCTATTAGGAGAGTTAGGGTTACTCCCGCCGTTTGCACGCTCCCCGATTTGTCCCTATTTAGAGAGTTAGGGTTACTCCCGCCGTTTACCCGCGCTCTCATTTAGCACCCTTGAGAGAGTTAGAGTTACTCCCGCCGTTTACCCGCGCTCTCATTTAGCACCCTTCAGAGAGTTAGAGTTACTCCCGCCGTTTACCCGCGCTCCCATTTAACACCCTTGAGAGAGTTAGAGTTACTCACGCCGTTTGCACGCGCTCCCATTTAACACCCTTGAGAGGGTTAGAGTTACTCACGCCGTTTGCACGCTCCCCAATTTGTCCCTGTTAAGAGAGTTAGGGTTACTCCCGCCGTTTACCCGCGGTCCCATTTAAAACCCTTGAGAGAGTTAGAGTTACTCACGCCGTTTGCACGCGCTCTCATTTAGCACCCTTAAGAGGGTTAGACTTACTCCCGCCGTTTACCCGCGCTCCCATGTAACACCCTTGAGAGAGTTAGAGTTACTCCCCCCGTTTACCCGCGCTCTCATTTAGCACCCTTAAGAGAGTTAGAGTTACTCCCGCCGTTTACCCGCGCCCCCATTTAACACCCTTGAGAGAGTTAGAGTTACTCACGCCGTTTGCACGCGCTCCCATTTAAAACCCTTGAGAGAGTTAGAGTTACTCACGCCGTTTGCACGCGCTCTCATTTAGCACCCTTAAGAGGGTTAGAGTTACTCCCGCCGTTTACCCGCGCTCCCATGTAACACCCTTGAGAGAGTTAGAGTTACTCCCGCCGTTTACCCGCGCTCTCATTTAGCACCCTTCAGAGAGTTAGAGTTACTCCCGCCGTTTACCCGCGCTCCCATTTAACACCCTTTAGAGAGTTGCGGTTACTTCTGCCGTTTGCACGCTCCCCAATTTGTCCCTATTAGGAGAGTTAGGGTTACTCCCGCCGTTTACCAGCGCTCTCATTTAGCACCCTTAAGAGGGTTAGAGTTACCCCCGCCGTTTACCCGCGCTCCCATGTAACACCCTTGAGAGAGTTAGAGTTACTCACGCCGTTTGCACGCGCTCCCATTTAAAACCCTTGAGAGAGTTAGAGTTACTCACGCCGTTTGCACGCTCCCCAATTTGTCCCTATTAGGAGAGTTAGGGTTACTCCCGCCGTTTGCGCGCTCCCATTTAACACCCTTGAGAGAGTTAGAGTTACTCCCGCCGTTTACCCGCGCTCTCATTTAACACCCTTAAGAGAGTTAGAGTTACTCCCGCCGTTTGCACGCTCCCCAATTTGTCCCTATTAAGAGAGTTAGGGTTACTCCCGCCGTTTACCCGCGCTCCCATTTAACACCCTTGAGAGAGTTAGAGTTACTCCCGCCGTCTACCCGCGCCCCCATTTAACACCCTTGAGAGAGTTTGAGTTACTCACGCCGTTTTCCCGCGCTCCCATTTAAAAAACTTGAGAGAGTTAGAGTTACTCCCGCCGTTTACCCGCGCTCTCATTTAGCACCCTTGAGAGAGTTAGAGTTACTCCCGCCGTTTACCCGCGCTCTCATTTAGCACCCTTCAGAGAGTTAGAGTTACTCCCGCCGTTTACCCGCGCTCCCATTTAACACCCTTTAGAGAGTTGCGGTTACTCCCGCCGTTTGCACGCTCCCCAATTTGTCCCTATTAGGAGAGTTAGGGTTACTCCCGCCGTTTACCAGCGCTCTCATTTAGCACCCTTAAGAGGGTTAGAGTTACCCCCGCCGTTTACCCGCGCTCCCATGTAACACCCTTGAGAGAGTTAGAGTTACTCACGCCGTTTGCACGCTCCCCAATTTGTCCCTATTAAGAGAGTTAGGGTTACTCCCGCCGTTTACCCGCGCTCCCATTTAACACCCTTGAGAGAGTTAGAGTTACTCCCGCCGTCTACCCGCGCCCCCATTTAACACCCTTGAGAGAGTTTGAGTTACTCACGCCGTTTTCCCGCGCTCCCATTTAAAAAACTTGAGAGAGTTAGAGTTACTCCCGCCGTTTACCCGCGCTCTCATTTAGCACCCTTGAGAGAGTTAGAGTTACTCCCGCCGTTTACCCGCGCTCTCATTTAGCACCCTTCAGAGAGTTAGAGTTACTCCCGCCGTTTACCCGCGCTCCCATTTAACACCCTTTAGAGAGTTGCGGTTACTCCCGCCGTTTGCACGCTCCCCAATTTGTCCCTATTAGGAGAGTTAGGGTTACTCCCGCCGTTTACCAGCGCTCTCATTTAGCACCCTTAAGAGGGTTAGACTTACTCCCGCCGTTTACCCGCGCTCCCATGTAACACCCTTGAGAGAGTTAGAGTTACTTCCCCCGTTTACCCGCGCTCTCATTTAGCACCCTTAAGAGAGTTAGAGTTACTCCCGCCGTTTACCCGCGCCCCCATTTAACACCCTTGAGAGAGTTAGAGTTACTCACGCCGTTTGCACGCGCTCCCATTTAAAACCCTTGAGAGAGTTAGAGTTACTCACGCCGTTTGCACGCGCTCTCATTTAGCACCCTTAAGAGGGTTAGAGTTACTCCCGCCGTTTACCCGCGCTCCCATGTAACACCCTTGAGAGAGTTAGAGTTACTCCCGCCGTTTACCCGCGCTCTCATTTAGCACCCTTCAGAGAGTTAGAGTTACTCCCGCCGTTTACCCGCGCTCCCATTTAACACCCTTTAGAGAGTTGCGGTTACTCCCGCCGTTTGCACGCTCCCCAATTTGTCCCTATTAGGAGAGTTAGGGTTACTCCCGCCGTTTACCAGCGCTCTCATTTAGCACCCTTAAGAGGGTTAGAGTTACCCCCGCCGTTTACCCGCGCTCCCATGTAACACCCTTGAGAGAGTTAGAGTTACTCACGCCGTTTGCACGCGCTCCCATTTAAAACCCTTGAGAGAGTTAGAGTTACTCACGCCGTTTGCACGCTCCCCAATTTGTCCCTATTAGGAGAGTTAGGGTTACTCCCGCCGTTTGCGCGCTCCCATTTAACACCCTTGAGAGAGTTAGAGTTACTCCCGCCGTTTACCCGCGCTCTCATTTAACACCCTTAAGAGAGTTAGAGTTACTCCCGCCGTTTGCACGCTCCCCAATTTGTCCCTATTAAGAGAGTTAGGGTTACTCCCGCCGTTTACCCGCGCTCCCATTTAACACCCTTGAGAGAGTTAGAGTTACTCCCGCCGTCTACCCGCGCCCCCATTTAACACCCTTGAGAGAGTTTGAGTTACTCACGCCGTTTTCCCGCGCTCCCATTTAAAAAACTTGAGAGAGTTAGAGTTACTCCCGCCGTTTACCCGCGCTCTCATTTAGCACCCTTAAGAGAGTTAG